>OX376341.1:8023085-8276498 GCA_947369235.1 Udea olivalis | reverse complement strand
TCTCCAACTTCACCATACCCGCGACAAAGCCAAAGGGATACTGGGAAATATGGGTAGTAGGTACCCGTATTGCATCCTGAACAGCCAACGTGCGAACTTGCGCTGAACTCGTTCAACCATTACAGAATATTCGTCCTCGTGTGGGTCCCAAACAAGAGCTGCATAATCCAGCTTGCTGCGTACATAGGCGTTATCCAAAACCTTGGCCACATCCACATTGTTGAATTCAGAGGCTATACGCATAATAAAACCTTAAATTCTGCTCGCCTTCTTACATACGGTCGTCACATGATCATGGAAGTCCAATTTACTATCTAATGTTAATCCTAAGTCATATATGTCATAAACTCTATCTATATAGGCGTCAAATAATTTACAATTTACAAACATCGGACAGCGCTTACGGGTATAAGTGATTAACTTGCATTTAGAGTCGTTGAAGGGTAGACGGTTGACTAAACTCCATTCCGATACTGCATCAATGTCTGCCTGCAGTGCGACTGTATCCGCTATGTCATTTACGCCTCTATAAAGCTTAAGGTTGTCTGCATAAAGCAGACTTTGTGCAGTCTTAGTCGTTTATCATAATTACAAATAAAGTCGGTCCCAGGGTACTTACTGGACTTACCCCTGGTCTTGTGTAGTATTCTGCGGACTCGAACCCATTTACTTTTACAAACTGGCGTCTATTTCCTGAGTAACTAGCAAACAATTCCAGGAGCTTAGGCGTAAAGCCTGACAACGCTAATTTCTTCAGCAGTATTCATTGTCCACCAACTCGAATGCTTTCTTAAAGTCGAAATAAGCAGCGTCAACCAGCCGTCCCAGGTCTAATTCTGCCAATACGTAGTCGACTAAAGCAACCAGGTTAGTGGTGGTAGCATATCAATCATCATCCTTAAGGTAGGAAGCTATGAAGCATAAAACGAATGCATGCATCACAGCTTCCTGCCAGTTCCCTACGACAAGTTGTTGCTCTACCTGGCCGGTCGGCAACCTACACTTTAGGTTCGCTTTACAAGACGCGTAGCTATTTCACTCCAAAAATAAGATTAGCTTGGCCGATGACTTTGATTCTCGGGCAAACAAGTTGCAAATTCTTGCTATAGCATGTTCAAATATCTTCAGAGATAAACTCAAAAAAAACTATTCAAAGTGTTGCACATTCGTCACTATTGTTAAACCGCACTCAGTTTCATTCGTTCTAATGCCATCATTACTAACCTGCACCTGCTAAGAACAAAACATTAAGTAAGAAAAGCCTTATCAATAAGAATGATGCTATTGCCAGTCAGAAGGACATAAAACACTTTCAAGCACTTTCATACTTCGCAAAATTCTCTTCCTGAAGTACACAACTTTAAACGATTTTTCATGCACGGTAAATGATTCCGCAAAGCCAGTGACGAACTATTGGAAAAATCGTACAGTTGCAAAACTTATTACTCATGCCGTAACAAGAATCTTAGAGAAGTTTAAGCAATCATTCGTACCAATTTGCAAACGTTAGCATTCTCGAACAAAGGACGGATTGCATGATACTATCAGAAAGTTAAATTGGAATCAAACTAGCTTGAAGTTTGCTATGGGATTCTTTAGTCGCAGTGTTAGGGGCGACACACATCTGGTCATTGGACGACTTTAGGTAACTTAGTTCATGTCAGCTTCTTTTTTTTGTCGAGCCAGTGTGCGCAATGGGAAATAAATAAATAAATATCTGGGACAATTTACACCAAGATCATCGTGACCCCAAACTAAGCAGAGATTATACTATGGGTGTCAGAGACTGATAAACACACTTAAATATTTCTAAATACATACTTAAATAGATAATAACACCCAGACACATAACAAACACAAATGTTTGACACATAAATGTTTGTCACACAAATGTTTGTCACATAAATATTTGTCACATAAATGTTTGTAACTTATATGTTTGTCACATAAATGTTTGTAACTTATATGTTTGTCACATAAATGTTTGTAACTTATATGTTTGTAATGGGTGGGGATCGAACCAACGACATCCGGCGCTAAAGGCAGGATCGCTGCCATTGCGCCAACAGGCCAGTCAAATCCTTCCCACAGACTAAAGCTCGATTGATCCCATTCAAGTAAAGCATTTATGTTTGTTCTGCGTCCGGGTACTATTATACCAGGTGATTATCATAAGACTTACAAAAACGTTGTGGTATACCCAGTAAGTGATGTAGTATGTAAGTGAAAATTTGAATTTTTCAATTGACTTTATTTTCAAGGTCACTATACAAAATCGGTCTCACAGTCATTATTTCAAAGTCAAGTTTTAGTAGGCCATGTCGTTTTTCTAAGTCTTTTGATAATTGTACCTAGTGTATATATATTTTTTTTATTCACTTATTTCCAAAAATACATTCTTAATATAAAAAAATTAATCTGCCAAACTGCATAGCAGTTTGTCGGCAGTAGTTCTCGGTTACAGTTCGGCTAAATACATTTTTGTCTTATAAAAGTTTGTGTTCGGGTATTGAAAAGTATGTTGAACACTCTCCGATACCCTTAGTACTAGCTCTGCTAAGTTTGGTTCGGAGGTAGGATTGTAGGATTTTTCAACCTAAAATCTTTTATAGATTTTACCAAATTTTGACTGCAGGAAGTACCTTCAAAGTTTCGGTAAGTTCCACCCAGTGATGAAAACTAGATGTTTAAATTAAGGATATTTTAATCTAGTAAGTAATGAGATACTTTAATAGGGAATAGATTATTCTTCTGATATTTTTCTGGTATCTTGACAAAATTGACTTTCTAGTATCATTCGAACTAAAACCTTATGAGTTCGAATTAAGTTAAAGTATTGTGCCCAGTATCCTTGCTGGCATAGGGGCACTGGGGCAGGGCGCAAACGTGGACACTTTTGTGTCGTGTGTGAGATACAAGCTACGTACTGATATTAATATATTTGAATATTTGATTTCAATAGAACCAGAATGAAATCATCCAGTTCAATGCCAAGAAAACGCAGGTGTGTGCATTCACAGCAAAGGCGTCGCCTTTCCTTTCCCATCCCACTCTTCAGAGCACCCCACTACCGATTAAGGATAGCCTAAACATCCTTGGCATGGATGTTCGTAGCAACCTAAAAAAGCGGGACTACATTGAGAGCGTCATTAGAACTGCATCCCGTAAACTCGGAGTCCTGAACAGAGTGAGACGATTCTTCACGCCTGAGCAGCTCTGTCTCTTGTATAAGACACAAGTTCGCTCGTGTGTGGAATACTGCTCTCATCTCTGGGACGGTTCCGCTAAGTACCTACTCGAAGCTCTTGACAGGTTGCAGCGGCGTGCTATCCGTATTATTGGAAACCCAGAGGCAACTTTGACCCTTGAGCCTCTCCAATTGCGTAGAGACATTGCCAGGCTAAGTGTTCTCTATCGCTTCTACAATGGGGAATGCTCTGACGAGTTATTCCAGCTTATCCCACCCTCACCTTTCCACTCCCGTACCACGCGTGCTGGACTACGGCGTCACCCACACACAATTCAACATTTGTTGGCCCGAACTAAAAGGTTCGGTGACTCGTTTCTTTGTCGTACCATCCAGACGTGGAACGCTCTTCCAGCACATGTGTTTCCTTCCTCGTATAGTCCCGGGTTCTTCAAGCGGGGCGTGAAAAGGCATTTCTGCAGGCCTTCAAGGTGAGGATGGCCAGCCCAGTGATTCGCCCAACCCAGAGAATGACTGGGCTTGTCAACCTCATATCTGGACCTCACGACCGCTTTCCATCAGGTGGAGTGAGGTCATCTTGACGGGCAATATAAAAAAAAAAAAAAAAACCACTACCTACGCATACGTAAACTGTGTCCGATCACCGCTAGAGACACAGTTTCGGCAACAAAAAGTGTCTCCATTTGCGCAGCGCCTAACATCATCCCAAGACCTTTATTAAAGGTCAATATTACATTGAATTAATGGCTAAATAAATTGACTTTTTTTCTCCCTATAGAATTGAATTGGAACGGTAAAAAACTTATTTTCAGATCTTAGTTTGTCATAAATTTATCTAAGCCACAAATTCACTTCATAACTATTTTTTAACTTCAATTAAGGCCCAGAACCCTTAATCAAATGGAGCAAACCGAGAAGGGAAATGCGTCACCTAACAGCATAATATTGATAAATGGCTAGCGTAAGCTACCTAAGGCCCGTATGATATTACGACAACACATATCGTTAAAAGACTGCGAACGAAAAACAGAGCTAATAAAGGCGAAGTTACGACTAAACAGGATACAGGCTGCGTCTGCACCGCCGTATATAACGGCAGTTAGTGTTGTTCACGGTGCTGGGAAAATAGGAACGAACATGTGCATTTTCTGAGGTAAATTCTAGCGTGTGCCCGCGTCATGGGGTTTCAAATTACCTTTAAATGAGTAAAGCAAAGAAAAATAACGGTCGTACCACGGAAGATCAAAAAAATTCCTGACCGATTTTAGAAATGTTATTTTAAACTGATGTTAGAATAAATGGGTTGTAGAAATTGAAATGTATGTTTTTTATTTTATTATATTTTAAATACTTAAATAAGGTAATTAAATATCTGGGAGCCTTAACACTAATATCATTTGACCCGAAATTAAGTACAGCTTGTGCCTCTGGTGTCTGAGACTGATAGGCATACTTAAATATTTCTAAATACATACTTTATTAGATAAAAGCACCCAGACACAGAACAAACACAGATGTTCGTCATATTAATGTTTGTCCTGGATGTGGATCGAACCTATAATACCTACAGCGATATAATACCTATAGGCAGGATCTCTACGCCAACAGGTCAGTCAGGACTTGTAAGTGAAAATTCAAATGAAGAATTAGTAAGGATCATTGTTATGTGAACCTAGATAGTAATTAGCCTATGTACTGTCCCACTGCTGGGTAAAGGCCTCCGTCATTGAAATCAAGTCATCGATACAATTGATGATGGGTATTGGCTAAATCTCCACGGTTGCCAAATGCGGATTGGTGATCACAAATCCGGGCTATGTTACGAAAAATTCGAAAACACACTTTGCCCGACCTGGGAATTGAACCCAGGGCCTCCGAGCTCTGAAACCACTCGGCCACGGAGGCGTCTGAACCTAGATAAATGTCTTCAAATGTGCCCCATTTAAAATATTGCTCCCGTTTGTAACAAGAAACATCAAAACTCAAGGTACATTCTTAGAGAATATAATATACAAGCCTATCGGAACAAAGAGCACCTGTTTTTTCGGTTACTTTTTTAGCAAAGCCTTTTCCAAATGGTCCAAGTTGCAGGCATACCATGGAATTCGCTTGAGAAGTCATCATTAGCAGATTTCTCAAATCAACTTGGTTAATCTGGTTTCGACGAGAAGAAACGTTAGCTTAAGGGAAAAGGCTAACGGGGCTGGACGAAACTACATAAAGGGGTCAATGGCACGAGATAGCCGAAACTTATTACAATGGAACCATGTACGAATGAATGATCATCATTCATCAAAATACTACACTTAAACTTCGCCAAGGAGTTTGTGACGGGACCGGCTAGAGATGCATAAATTATTCAAGTAGTCCATTTATACAGTTCTTTCAAATCGTCCATTAATATTCAAACCTATAGTTGTACCCATAGACTTACGTAATATCAACACGATCTACAAACTAAACATAATCTTACTGATATTATAAATGCGAAAGTTTGTGAGGATGTATGTATGTGTGTGTGTATGTTTGTTACTCTTTCACGCAAAAACTACTGAACGGATTTAGATGAAACTTTACAGTAATACAGCATAAACATCAGAATAACACATAGGCTACAATTTTTGAAGATTTTATGTATACATGTCACAGAAATGAAGGTTACGCAGGCGTTACATGAATATAATGTAACTCTACCACTGAAGTCGGACTGTTTATTCTTTTAAGTAAAACCTTGGCGGTTGTGGAATCCACCGAGTTCAATTAAAAGAAAACTAAATGGAACCTGTACTTGCAGTGGTTTAGATTTTATTACACCTGGACACCTGAAAATGTACACCTAGACAGAAAATAAAATACTATTCGTTCATCCCATGAGTGTTTGTCCGTGGTAAGAATCGAACCAAGATCCTCCATGACTTTGTTCTTCTAACCATCAGCGAGCGAGCCAGTTAAGACAATAATGGATTTGAAATTTATGAGACATTAGAGTGACAGTTATCTTCGCTTTTATGAAAAGACAGCCAAGTACTAAAACATTAATATCTCCCTACAACCCTATTTTGTTCATGACCTTTAGCGGAGTTGATTAGTTGAGTAAGTTCCGTAAATGTCACCCCGCGAGACAATATCGGGCGGAACGTGCTAGAAATATGGGGACAAATTTGCCACCTGTTACGTGAAGAATACGTAATGAGTGTGTTGAATGACATCTGCAGTTGAATCTACATACTAGTGCAACAATATTATTCGAATAAACCTTAAGCCACACTGCCTAAACTAATCCACTAAGAATTAAATAATGATAAGTACAATATAATAATAAAATAACCAATGAAAAACTGCGCATTGAATATTTTCCGTATAAAACCAATGGCGACGCTAAAAACATTTTCAAAAGGGGATTGGGTAACGTTAGCGTCATTTTTTAAATTTCGCGGCCACTCACCACACATCATTATGAAAGAACATATCGCAGGGAACAAACTTTATATATATTGAGCACATGTACCCAAAGTATATCGGACCTGAGGTATTAGGTACTGTATTTTGAACTAACTACTCAATTGAACTTGATCCATACCAAGGAAAAGGTAAAAATTATTTACAACCCTTATAAACATGCGACGCAATTAGGATTTAAGAAGGCTGGTTTTCAATGGCCAGGTGCAATATTAGGCCTTTATTTGTCATGTATTGTGGGTAAAATGACTTTCAGGTGTTTTTCTCATGTCTCTAATGTCAACAGTTAGGAACCAATACCTCCTATTTACATATTGACTATTTAATGCCTATTCCCCCTTTTGTGACTTTTTAATGCCTCATTTACTGCTTTATAGACAACATTACAACTATGAATATTTAAATTGAAGTATTGCTGGATGTAGGGTCATTACGCCGGTTTCGCGGCCACCTTCAGTTAACGACCATACGACGCACTGATTTTCATTAAATCAAGATAATAGAATTTTTAGAGGTAATACGAATAAAAAATAAATGTTACGTATTTTCTAAATGATCACCGATTATGAATTAACACACATTGAAACAAATGATTTAACCCGCCGCCGCAGAAAAAAATATCAGTGCACGCGAGAACTCGGCAGGGTTAGGTTGTGTTATCATCTAACCAAAAAGTAACTTGGCGCGCGGTGCTCAAAGGTAAGTTTTATTATTTATTTCATGTTGTATGTGCAAAATGAATGTTTAATAAGAGTGATCATTATGTTCCATATATTATTCAGATGTTTAAAGCTATTTTTATGCTAAATATTAAAATAAAATCCAGTGGCCGGTAACCGACGTGCATGTTTACCAAAAACGTTGGAGTGCGACCACGTGGTCGCAATCCGATGAACACAGCATTATTTTGTTTTGCTTAGTTAGATCCTTATGGTTCATACAAAACTATTACAATTTAGGAGTTAACTTGGCTAGAGGGTAAAGATACGATTCTTTGGTAAGCGACCACTAGTTTCTTTGAAGAAACTTTGTTTAATATACCTACAAACATTGAGTGCAAAATAGGTGGTCGTTAACCAACATAGTTGAAATAAAAGTATTAGTTTGCGGCCACCAAAATTTAGTATGAGAGAAATAACGGCCGCAAACCAGAATAAGTATGTAAGTTTATTCAGTATGCGACCATAAGGTAAACTACCCAACTTGTTACCTTTATTACGATGAATTAATCAAACAAAATAAAAATAAATTAACCAGTTTTTTTTTCTTAGATGGAGGTTCAAAAAAAAACAACGATAAAAAAAAGAAAAAGACTGTTCAATACACCGAAGAAGCCCTAAAAAAAGCTTTGAATGACATCCGTATAGAAGGGAAGGGAATAAGAGAAACGTGTAGACTTTATCAGATTCCGCGAAGCACAATTCAAGATCGGCTTAGTGGGAAAAGACGTGATGCGATCGAAACCAGGGGACCAGATCCTATCCTGGGTACAGAAGGTGAAAAGCAAGTTAAAGAGTGGCTTTTGGCTATTGCTAAGTGTGGATTTCCGGTAAAGAAACAAGAGCTGTTGGATACAGTCCAGAAAATCGTTAAAGACCATAAAACGAAGAATCCCTTTAAGGATGATCGTCCAGGACAAACCTGGTACCTAAACTTCTTAAAGCGACATCCCGACATATCATACCGTGCAGCCGAAGGAATTAACAAAGCTAGAGCGAGAGTAACCGAAGAATCCATAAGAACTTGGTTCAAAGAATTAAAAGAGTTCTTGAATGTCACTAATAACCAAGACATATTAGAATCTCCAGAGCGCATCTTTATTGGAGACGAAAGTGGCTTCTCTATGTGTCCTAAAACCGGAAAAGTTTTAGCGCCGAAGGGATATCGAAATTTGTACCAGATTAAAGCAGGAAATGAAAAGGATAACTTGACAGTTCTGATCACCTTCAACGCCACTGGCCAAATAAGTCCTCCGCTCGTTGTTTTTCCTTACATACGCCCACCTCGAGCCGTTGTACAAAATATGCCCGAAGAATGGTGTTTGGGCAAATCGGAAAGTGGTTGGATGCGCTCGGACGTATTCTTCGAGTATATAACGAATGATTTTAATGATTGGGTGAGTTGGGTGGGACAACTGTATAAAAAAACCCATACTACTGCTGATCGATGGTCATAAATCGCACATGTCTTTGGTCTTGAGTGTCATGTGCGAGAAGCTTGGCATAATTTTGTATGCGCTACCACCAAACACAACCCACATTCTCCAACCAGCAGACGTAAGCGTTTTTGCTCCGCTAAAGTCTTCCTGGAAGGTGGTGGTCAGAAAATTTCTGTCCAAGCCAGAGAACTCGTGCGTGTGCATTAATAAAACTAATTTTTGCGGGTTATTTCGTGACACTTTAGAGGACACTAATATGACCACAAATATTAAAAACGGGTTTGCAAAATGTGGTCTGTACCCGTTTAATCCTGATGCTGTGGATTACACAAAATGTGTGCAAAATACTCTCGAAAATGTACACAAAGCCCCGACACATCCGTCAAAGGACATAACCAATTCCGATCTGGCTAGTACAAGAAAGGTCCTGAAACATCTGAGACCGATATTAAAACAAGAAAAGGTTAATGTGAGTGTAATATTAAAAGAATTGCGTAAATTAAAAACAAAGACTGGAAATGACGAAACAGATTCTGAAGTAACAGATTATTCAGTTGATCGGTCCACATCCTACCAAATGGAATATTCTACAGAGGGTGTCTCAGTAACTGATCCATCATTACATATTTTAACTAACATCAGTGACATTTTGTCCTATACAAATGATAAAAACAGAGTTGGAGAAGTAGTAATACCTGAAATTCAAAATAACACAGCAGAATATCACACAATTAGTGTTACAGCAGAAATTCATCCTGTTTCTCTACCCACTCTTCAAAAGCCGAATCATCCCGAAGTAGCGAGTGTCACAAATGAGCAGGTACATATCTCAAACCAATCGATACTACAGCCTATTAACCAAGATATGTTTGAAAAGATTTTATCGTTTCCTGATGGTGATGACGAAATAATAAATACCAGGAAAGATCCGACAGCTAATGACATTTTACTCACGTTTAATTTAACTGAAGAAACTGGTGTCTTTAATTACGATAACCCTGCAGAAGACATAACAAAAGAAAAAAATAAAACGGGTGAAAATGTCTCAGTTGGCGAAACTATATCAACGCTCCACTTAACTGGCACGGGTGTGGATAGCTACCTAGAAGTTGGGTCATTAGTGTCTCTGGATGATGTGGTCATCATACCTCCTCCAAAAGATGTGACCATGTCAGAAACTGAAGCTTTTAGCAAACATTTGTTTATACCTGACCCTCCACAACGAGCTAAACCGAAACAATTAAAAACACCTGCTGCCATATCATCCAAGGCTTGGAGGAAATTTTACGAAGATAAAGAAAATTTAAAGTCAGAGAAAGAGAGAGCTATATTGAAGAGGAAACAAGATCGAGCAGAAATAGCAAAGCAGAAGAAATTAAAGAAAGACGCAAAGCCACAAACTAGGGCCCAATCTGCTAGAAATAAAAAAAGCAATAAAAAAGTTGTAAAAAAATTATGCACGGAATGTGAAGACGTTTTGATTAGCGACGCTGAAGAGGATGAAGATAAAAATGTTGGTTGCGATTCCTGCCAAAGATGGTACCACTTAAAATGTACCATCTTTGCCGGATCGGCATATATTGATGTTATAAACAAATCATTTGAATGTAATGTATGCATAGCTGACCAAGAGTGATCCTTTTGCCAAAGGTTTTTTCAATACCGACAAATTATATGATACATGTTAAAAAAAATTGATGATTATGTAATTAGAAAATACAAGATGTTGATTAATGATTATTTTTAAATGTTATACCAAAAATCAAAACTTGGATATGATTGTTTATGTTTATAATTTTATTAGGTATATTAAAAAACACTATAGTAGTCCTACTAAATGTAGGATTGTTATTTCATTTTCATTTAAGTGAATAATTAAATAAAAAATCTATTATTTATAATTGTTTTATTGACATATTCTTAATATTAATATAGTGGCCGCAAACCAACTCACTAATGGTCGTAAACTAACGAAAGTGGTCGTTAACCGACTTTTTGGCTATATTTTAACTTTTTCAGCATTTCATAACAATTTATGTATAGGAGTATTATTTTTTATGTTTTATATCCAAACTTGACTATATTTGGGACCGACTTCTACTAACACATACTAAACTTTGTATTGATAACATTTTCTTTTGCTCATCTGAAGTGGGCAACTCAGCTAACTGGTCGCTAACCGGCGTAATGACCCTACTTTTATTAGAAAAATATACTCAACAGGTACATCTTGAAAAGAAAACCTTCCTCTTTTATTTCCGCATCTCTTTACCAGCTGTTAGGTGAGATTAGCTCCATAAAGTAAAATTTCAGAACTATTATTTTAGTGAAACTAAGGCAAGAAAGAATACTTTAAAGAACCATATCTTGGCTCCGATATCACTGAGAACAATTCTGACCGCTCAGATATGTTTCTTTCTTAGGGTTCTATAAAACAGTGGTAAAATTATTGCTGGCCGCTAATAAAAAAAATTACGCCATGGGTCCATATAAAGTTACTCAAACCCCTTTGTGTGTGTATGTTTGCATGTTTCAGCACCACATGAAAACCACTGGGTAGATTAATAATACCTATTCCCTATTACTAGTGAATAAATTCTGTTTCTAGAATGTTAATAGGTTATGGGAAAATATGGAGCAAAGGAAAATTCCGTGTTCGCTTGATCTCGGTTATATTTCGAATCCTTGTCACTGTCACTTTCATTCGCGTCTTCCTCAATGGTACACGCGAAAAGTATTTATATGGAAAAGTTTACTTATAGGCGGCGCTGGTGCTGTCTGTGGACAACTAGTTAAGGATTTAAATATGGAATATTTTCTTTCATATTTTGTGTCTTTATGTCTTTAGAACAATCAAACATTGCAGATTACTACTTATCTTAATTTGTCTTACTATTGAAACCTCATTAGTGTATTTTTGTTTACAGTAAGAAACCATGAATGCACCTTTGAATATAAGTAATTAGTTAAACCTTTCATTAAAAAAGGTTAACGTACAATTTAGGATGAATGTTTCCTGTTACTAGAATTGAAATAAAAGATATTAAATTATTAAATAAAAATATTTTAATCTTAATTTTAACTTTAATTCATTTTATTTTAAAATAATTGAAAATAAATTGTAGATAAAACCCGCATACGTAAACCGCGTTGAGTATCGCTAAAATTAAACACAGGGGGCATCTCCCAGCACACCCAGACCCAAGTCTATTTAGAAGAGATCGTTTCCAGAATTGACTCGACCGGTAATCCAACCAAGGACACTACGGGAAAAAGAGACTGTGCTACAGCGCAAAATGCCAATCGTGTCGTCAAAATAATATCATTAAGAAAATGAAAAATTTGAAGAGTTTGTGAATCTAAAAATATTAAATTAATAACTAATAAACAAAGCTTCGTCGTCATTTGTTTAAATTAAGAAAAATGGTTCTAAATGTCCATGTTGGTAAAATGCGATACGCCCTCTGGTGCTAACTGAGCGAACTGCTTGATATCTTTTTCACCAAGCACAGGGCATGATATTGCGTGATAATTTACTAGTCATTCATCAGAGGGCGTAACATGCGTATTTGTTCGCAACGCCTTATCTTATATCTGGGTCTCTATTAGAATACAGTTTTTTTAATATCTAATTTTATTTCACAGTAAACTATTCCACGAATTTCGATACATTTTTTTTCATATCCCTTAATAACTGATCAATGCTGTTTCATATTAACGAATAACGTTTAATCGCAAAAAGTTTTCCATTTAGCTATTTTATGATTTACATTAATTCAACCATTCATCGAATACACATTTCACATGATTTTTTTGTTATCAATTAAATTTGTTATTGAAATATTATGTTCATAACGCGTATTGGCCGACTTAAATATTGTTTCTTTGATTGATTTCTAAAGTGGTGGGAAGTTACAATGTCAATGTCTCTAATCATAAGTAATAGAATTGCATGCAAATAGCAATGCAGCATATTTGACTTCTGTCACGGCTCCGAATTACACTCTATACGGGGTACTCGGGTTACTCTAGGGATAGGGCAGACAAGACGACGCGGATTCGGGGTCAAATGAATCGTTTTTCAACAGCATTACGTTTTTGATTTATGGGTAATCTCGTTTATACTTTTGTGATATAAAACATTCGTGGAAATCAAATTATGGGAACCAAAGCATCGCTATAACAAAACAACGATGAAAAGAAAAAATGTGGCAAATTGGGATCCAATAGCAATAACTTAATCGGTGTTCCTATCCATGCTAATGTGAACGTATTGATGTCAATAACAAGGAGGACTAACTTTTCGCATAATGCCGAGCTTCTTAAAGTCATTTAGCACAACTCATTTGGCATAACATTATACAACATAACATTAACGAGACATAATCTATGCATCGCAGAACTTTCAAATCGCTTATTAGTCTAAAGGCATATTTTTGCATGGCATAATAGTCTAAATGAATTGATGTTCATTGCATAAGTAGTAAAAGCCCTAATTACTTCTAGCATAATATGGTTAATGCTAATATCATAAAGCATAATTTAAGATGGCATAATTGTTAAAATCCCTAAGAACAATTTCACTTGGTTTGTTAGGGTAGGTCAAGTCGACCGAAATAGCTAGGTTAAGTTAGGACTGCGACTCATCTAACGAGCCGAGCGAGCAAAGCGAGCGTGCCACGGCAGCGGCCATCGAGTGCCAGAACCAAATTATACTTATTTTACTTGCTTGTTTAGAGTAGGTTAACTTTTCGAGTTTATGCATTTTAATACATTATGCCAAACATTTTTAGCCTACGTTATAATTCGTATTTCTGAAAATATGCCATACAGTATTATGGCTCGTTGCGATTAGAATAATCAGAAATATGTAACATGAACATTATGCTTAGATTTAATTAGGCCAGTAACAACCCAAATTTAGTAACAAAAATACTACAACAATGGAAACATGGGAAGCTCTGGACCCTGGCTTGTATACATGGACTTTTGGAATCTGCCCTAAATAACGCTTTGGTTTGGATATACGGACCTTGAATTTGCACTACAGGTTTGGGTTTATTTGAAACAAGTTTTGGTAAGTGGTATTTTATTTATTACAACGAGTTTAAGGCACTAAGCTTTAAGTATTTTTTTGTTGCGCTCTTTATTTATAACATGAGTTTTAAGGTTGTAAAATCTACAATATTTTAGTTTATTGTACACTCAAGTGCTGTATTCCTGTAAAGTTATTATTCTTTCTTTTAAAATATGTTATCCTTCTTATCAGATTTCGCGACTTAAATGTTTTTTAAGCGAGACACGAATTTAAAATAACAACTAACTTAGTGTTCGTGTAATTTTTTAGAATGTTTTGTTTAAGGTGGCGCATGAGATTCAATTCCTTCAACAGAGTTCAGATATAGCAAACATCAAAGCTGATTCTGTAGAAAAATGGATATCCGGTCAACTACTTTATGATCACGTTAGTGGTACAATATACTTCTTTTGAATCAAATGTATGTAATGTTCTTGGCCTCTCCAATGAAAGCGTAGCATACATGTTATTTGCAGGACGAAATTTACAAAAAATACTTACCGGAAATGTAGCACGCTACATGTTTCGCTCACTTTCTTCACCGTGCATCAGAGCAAATTAGAATAGAAAATCTGGATGTCAATATTTAAATAGGAAATGTAAAAAAGTTATTTTTGAAAGCTCCCAATAGAGTCAAAATTCTAATAGAAAAATATCAAGATTTGCCTTTTCCTCCTCAACCAGTTGTTATCAGATGGGGCGCTTGGTTAGAAGCTGCAGTTATGCTCACGTTTTGAAAAAATAAAAGAAGTGTTACTTATCTTGTTTTAGCAGCTCTGACGCCGTATATATCTAAGATACAGAAAATATTACAGAAAAATAACATTTGAAGTAAGATTAATTTTCCACTAAAGACCATTACTTAATAGTTCATTTTTCATTAAAAAAAAATGGAAAAACCAATTAATCCTTGACATATCGATTTCCGAAAATATCAAAAATAAAGGCTAAATTTAAATATTTGAAAGATAAGTAACGTTTGTCTTCGATTCTATTTTTTAACCCTTAAATTTAGAATTGATTACTTCTCAATTCTAAATTTAAGGTGATTAATGTGTTATGGGTTAATGTGAACCATATTCAATTGCATCCGGAAACACCGGAAAAACTTTCCGGAAAAAAGTCTTATCCATGTTTTTTTTCTCTGACCATTGACCATTTGTGATACAAATATGTACCAAAAATCAATTTACCTACTCCGATCACTGCCTGCAATGCTCGATTTTATAAATTTTAATTATCCCCTTTCTCTAACAATCACTGTATTAACGTCCATATGACCACATAAAATATAACACATTTAATGTTTTTAACCTCCATTTTAGTCTTTCACCTTTCAATCAATCAATAGCGCGCGCACTTGTCGCAACTTGCACCGAATCCGAAATTTTATACGACCACGCCGCGCTCTTATAATAAGCGCAAATAATAAGATTTCGTGGATAAAAATTACATAAATTAAGAATAGTATTCTATTACAACATAGTGAACAAAAACACGTAAACTTTAATAACTTGCATTTGGTTTTGTGGCTTGTACAGATAGTTTCAATGAAAAAAATATATCTAGTAATGTCGTGGATAAATTCGATACAAAATACTTTGTACAACAGATGTTAGTATTCTAAAACGCATAACACCTATTTAACCGACTGTAATAATTAGATTATTTTAGAGCTAGTCGAGCGACATGTTAGATATTAGTTAAATGTCAGGGTTCCTGTGGACAGAGGTGACACAAAATGCCTCTGCACATCAGTTACTACTGCGTTATCATCATGAGAGTAAAATTGTCATCTCTAATTTTCTTTTCGTCCAATACTGACCGAAAAGACAAAAACCTAAATTTCTTCCTATACGACCACTTTTGCTGACACAAATTAATGTATAAGGTTAGACAAACGATCCTGAAACTACATGCCAAAAAGAACGGACTTTACTATTTTCGACACCCAGCGCTACGGGTCCAAGTAAACCAACATAATAAACATACTGTTTATTTTATCCTAATACACTTCATTTTAAAACTGCATTCATAATAATGTTGATTCAACAGGGTTTCTTAAAAATTTCGTTGCTTAGTAGTTAATTAATAACAATTTTAATATCCCAATTACATACGAATGGCTACAGGGTGACTTTAGAACAGAGCCTTGTTAGGTAAACCGCTACATTTTATTTGTGATTAAATTTTTGTTCGCCTTCATAAAAGAGCGCCCAGAAATTCAGAGGTCTTAGGTTCCAATCCTAGGTTGCGTAAAGAGTGTTTTCGTATGGTGATCACCGCTAATAATGCGCATCATTCAGAAAGCGTGGTGATAATTACTTTATTTCAGTGCAGTAGAACTGACAGCAAGCTGATTACTTTTATGCCGATTCATAAACGTCTACCATGAGTAGCCACTTTAAATTTACGTTATCGTTAGCGTAAAAATTTGTATTGGGATTTGACATGACATGACATGACAATGTCAAATCCCAATACATTTTTTAAAGCGAACTATAACGTAAATTTGAAGTCGCAACTCGTGATAAACGTACAGGATATCAGGAATTTACTACACAACGCGTTACGAAACTACGCCAACACCCACGCATCCAGAGATGGCCGGCTTCATAATAGCGAGTGTGTAATTGAGTTGATGAACTGTGACCGTAGGCACGGAGTAGGTAATACGAGTAGTACCCCGTAGGCCGCCATGGGCGCGGACGCACCGACCAACATGGCGGACAAGCCAACACAAATGAGTCTAGTGCCGAATTAGGAGCTCGAACATAATTTGTTGTATTTTTTCTCACGGTATTGTGCGTGTTGCGGCATATTAGTGTTGCTTACATTTTTGTGCGTTATTATTATGCATCATACTTATTTTATTGTAAGTACTGCGTTTTTAAATTCGTAACTTTAAGTTCATATTTACGAACACGTTTCTAATTAGTTGTATTTGAACCTTGAAAATTAATAACTTGTTTTCAAATCGTGTCATTATAATTATTTAATACCTATATTTTTATTTATTTATTTGTGTTCATGTTTCTATGCAAGCAATCATCCTATATACATATCTTAACATCCTAAATTACCTAATAAGCTTCTCATTCATAAATTGACTTCTACCTTTACTCTGTCTGGAAGAAGTTGCTTCCTAGTGATTAGGTCGCCTAAATCATATTATTATGATGTCTAGAAATATTCATCATATTTTGGTATCTGAGAAGTCTATGAAACTTGTAAAAAATAGTATACTTACTTTGTAAAGAAACTTTGTGATTCGTTATACAATGCTTTCATGTAACAAACATGGTAAATGATGTATTATTTATTAAATGTATCAATAAACTACTTTATAACACTATGATCTTAACTAATTAAGTGTAGTAAGCAATATACCTGGGTATTAACTGATTTGCGATAGTTTGCAAGAGCTGAAGTTAATCGACAAAGTAATTGAAACTCCAAACTACTCCTATACGCGATTCCTATATCAAAAACCCGTAACTCATCAACCAGTGATTGAAGTGCGATTTAATGCGATTATTTATCGTAATCTACTCTAATATCTTCAGCAGTTGAGTGGCGCTTATCGAAATTATCACCGGGCATTCATATAGTTCAGGTCTTATTCAGTATGTGATAGCGTTTTCGCCAAAACAGACTACGTTCATTTGTTTCCGTGAGTTCAGTGATTTGTTTGTTGTTCATTTTTGTGGCAAAATGCAAACGAGCCTTCGGTAACATACAACATGGTAAGTCAACGCAAATGGAATACTGGCTCGGTTTAACAAATCGAAAGAAAGAGATCGGATATGACAATGACAAATGGGTTCTTACCCCGCAATCATGACACTTGAATGCTTTATTTTAAATTCATAGTTTCATCGAATTATCAGTTGATCATTGTTTTTTATTTGATAGAGTGAATGGATGCCATGTCCGTTACTCATTATAATGTATAAGTTAGGTCTTTGTAGATAAGAGGTTATAGGGCTTTGTGATTATACACACCTTATCAAACATAATGTGACCATATTTTTTATAAGTTATCTAGACGTTTCGTACAACACTAGTTGTTCGAAATTTTCGATCAAATTACTTTTTCTTCAACTTTTGATGAAATATGTATAGGTAATGGTGGAATTTAAAATCAATACTTTATTCAAGTAGACCATCTATAGTTCATGTTCTTTTGAATCAGCTCTTGACTTTTCACTATAGCTCTTATTCTTGTGCCCATACATAAACATAACTCCTCGATTTTATCCCAAATATTTGAAGGAAGTTGACTGTTGCCGTTATGAAGAACGGAACACTTGGAAGTCCCCACTTCGCTGAAACCCATTTTAAATGAAAGGTTGAGGCTGAGGAGGAGAGGAGGGAGCCGAAGTGTCTTTCTTCGGTCTCACAGTGAGAGATCATTTCTAGCAGATCTATTTTAATATACACCTTGGTTCGAATTCGGCCCATCACTTATACCTATGAACTGTTTAAATTACACTTTGTAAGTTGAGCCTGAGATGATAAATTAATTTCATCTCTTCTCCTTCTGAAGTCTGAGTTTAAATCCATCTTTATCTCAAATGTTATTTGTTATTTGTTTCTGATTGGTTCATATCTTTCAAATTAATCGTACATTACCTAGTTCTACTAGTTATGCAACGTGTTAATTAAAAAGCGCAAAACCTCAGACACCCCAACTTATTTTTATTATAAAAGAATAATGTAAATTATTAAATTCAATCTAAACACATATTTGATTCGTGGGAAGGCAAGCAAGATGCAATAGGAGTTTTTTGTAATTTATCAAAAGCATTTGACTGCGTAGATCATGAAATCCTACTGATTAAGCTGAGGCATTACGGTGTTTCAAATATTTCACTTAGCCTTATAGAATCTTACCTCACTGATAGAATACAAAAAGTGAGTATCAATGGTACGAACTCTTCCGGTGACACCATACGTATGGGCGTGCCCCAGGGATCAATATTGGGTCCTCTGCTGTTTTTGATCTATATAAATGACCTGCCTTATTTTGTCAAAGACCTATGTGGGATTGTATTATTTGCTGATGACACTTCTCTAATTTTTAACGTAGATAGAAGTAACAAAGCGCTTGACGACGTAAATAATACTCTTTCTAAGGTACTGCATTGGTTCACGAGTAACAATTTACTGCTTAATGCTAAGAAGACCAAATGTATCAAATTTTCTATGCCCAATGTAAGACAGGTCGATACCATTATAAACATGAATAACGAGCCATTAGAGATTGCGAATTCCACTGTATTTCTGGGAATTACTCTCGATTCCAAGTTACAGTGGGGTCCGCATATTTCTGCCCTGGCAGGAAGACTTAGTTCGGCAGCTTATGCTGTTAGAAAAATAAGGCTCCTGACTGATATCGCAACAGCAAGATTAGTGTACTTCAGTTTTTTCACAGTGTTATGTCGTATGGTCTACAGTTGTGGGGCTCGGCAGCGGATCTCAACACCATCTTTGTTCTTCAAAAAAGAGCCATCCGCTCCATTTACAACCTTAGACCACGCGACTCGCTTCGTGAAGTATTCAAAGAGATAGATATTTTAACTGTGTACTCTCAATTTATTTATGATAATGTAGTATATGTCTGTAAAAACGCATCTCTTCAAGAAAAACAGTGATGTTCATAAACTCAATACCAGAAATAAAAATAAGCTCGTAACTCCCAGCCTAAGACTGCATGAGGTAGGGAAATCATTTGTTGGTCAATGTGTAAAATATTTTAATAAGATTCCGCAAACTCTTGTTGAACTGCCTCTTCACAAGTTTAAGTCACAAATTAAAGCTAAGTTAATGAAGTGGGGTTATTATAGTGTTGAGGATTTCTTAAATGATAAGAATTTGTGGTCATCTTAGGTATAATCTGCTCCTCTGCACACTTTTTTGTTATGACTTTACTCTGTTAATTTAATTTTTGTGTATAAAAACAAGATTGAAAAGAGTAACCATCGAGTTTCTTGCCGGAGTCTTCTCGATCGGAAACCACCTCCGAACCGGTGGTAGAGTCACATTATATTTAATTATGATATGAGCTATCATAGTATTATTTTATGTAAGTTTATTTTTATTCAGTATATTTTTGCGACAATTTTTTTTTTGTACATGACATGTCATAAGTACTTTTTATAAGTCTATATGTATAAAGATATTTTTTACTTTACTTTAAATTAAATTTTCGCGGATTATTTTCGAAGATATTTGCTTTTTTTTTGTTTCTTGTCTTTGTTGCAAAATTAAAAAGTCTATGGTAATAACGACGGTAAATGGTAATTGCGACGTTCCCGCTTTGCATGCCGCCGCAATAATACTCGTACGTATAGAGTTAAGTAATTATTAAACACGGCGTAATTAAAATATTTTTTTGGTTAAAATTTTACCCCTATTTTTTATTAGTGGAATCGATTCTACTCTCGATTCTGAACAAACTAATTCCAGGTTTTGCGCTTTTTCATTAACACGTTGTATATTCATGGCTAGCTAAATGATCAGCTTTACCTTCATCATTTGTACGTCAGAAATCGATTTTCATAATCATTGTGTTTGTTTCCGTCACATAACTTAGCCTCTTCCTCACCGGCTCGCCGAGCCGCCGTGTTCGTTTCGGTGCCGCTTCTGTACTAATTTTCTGCTGAAAAACCGTTCCTGACAGGTTCTCTACGTTTTCGGTACGGTATTGTTCATTCGATGTGATTGGTGTGAGTGCGGCGCGCGGCGAAGCTGGCGGGGGTGAGACGAGGGAGAAGAGGCGCGCGGATGCGCTCGGTAAAAAATCTGTACTTAAACGAGTCGGTCTGAAAACTCTCATTTGATTACATGCACTCGGTAAACAATCTGTACTGATTCGTTGCAGAGGCGGTACTGAAACGAAAACGCACCGAGCCAGTGAGGAAGAGGCCTTATTTTCCATAAATTAACTTTGGTTATGAGATTTTGATTTAACTTTTGTAGGATGACAACTACACTCGGACCACTGGGTCCGTGGTCCTTCAAGTGGGGGCTTTAGAGCTTCTAGCAAGGTATTCCATGAACACCAATAGGCTCACTAGTGTGCTGTCTTCGCTGCACGACTTCCGGACTCAGGAAGCAGAGCAAACCGGTGGAAAGCAATGGAACTGGAAGTATTTGAGGGTTAGTATAATATTAGTTTTAGAATAAAAGGGGATGTCTAAGTCTAGATTACTTAGAAACAGCGATGTCTGGAAAGTAGTTAGGAGGACTAGATATATCACAGATGGACAGACAAACTAGTGAAACTAAATCCCACACCAAATGTTATATTTAATACAGTGGGTTATATTTAATTAATTAATATTATAATGATACGCGTAACTGAATCATTTTTAATCAAGATAATCTGACGGAAAATGTAGATATACATTTATTCGCTTATAAAAAAATATTTATTACATGGTGAACGTTATTGCTGCTTATCAATGTACCTCTGATAATAAGAAACTTTTCATTATTTACTCCAAGAGCGTCGTGGCCTAGCCCTCAACTCGGATCGTGGATTGTGTGGTCCTAAGTTCAAATCTAGCCAGAACCAAAATCTTTGTGTTCATTGTTAAATTTCCGACTAACTCTCCGGTGATGGAAAACATCGTAAAAAATCCAAATCAACCCGAAAAACGGCGAAAGGCTCACAACCAACCCCGTTGTGTCTTTAATACCATTGGTGAAAAGTGTGCTTCTGAGTGTTCCGTTCGCCATGATGGCAACACATGCTTCCGATTACCCCGTTTGAGATATAGTCGTTATGGTCTGTAAGTATGTATTTTGTTCAATTCAAAAAAAGTTCGGCGAGGGGGTCTATTATTGATGGCAAAAGTATTTACTCGTAGAATGGAACGCGCATCCATACTCTATTAATCCGGTCAATTTCGACATCCGAGGTTACAATAATTTGCACCCGGCTCAAAATTGGTAGGATTGTTCAAAACACATAAATAAAATCTAAAAAGTCCTCATCGATCCTATACCTGCAAAAGAAAATCTTCTGGGTCAAAGGTCACAGAAATGCGTTATTCGCGATTTTCAGCAAAACGGTAAGTTTTATCATGAAATGAGGTTATAGATGAAAATTGTAGATTTTTTTGATACCACGTCGGTGACAATCAAGCATGCGGCCGACCTGATCGTAAGCGGTTACCGCAGCCTATGGACACGTGCAACACCAGGGGTATCACTCGCGCGTTGTCGACCCTGCAAAAACCTTTTCAAACCCCTCTTGAAGAATTCCATACTATAACTCATCGGGAAAACCTCGGCCGGGAGTTCATTCCACAATTTAAGCGTCCTCGGAAGGAAACATCTCTGAAACCGAACTGTACGAGACCATTGCGGATTCAGAGTGTGAGGATGAACGCCCTGTCGGTGGAGAGCGGTGCGGTGGTAAAAAGTACCCGTGGGCATCATATCAAACAGCTCTTCAGAACAAAACCCGTTATACAAGCGATAGAACAGACATAGGGAGGCGAAGTCTCTCCTCAGACTTAACGGCTCTGTAGCGACATCTATCTCGCTCGCCACATACGAACTAAGAACTGTCGTATCCTACATCGCGGTATCAAAGTTATCCGAGCAATTAAACATAAATACAAGAACCCGACAACAACCGTCGGGCAGTACTGTAGCCCACCAGACACAACACCCGTCTGGTCGGAGGATCCTCCCTTTTCAATGGGGGATGAGGAACTTTACACCCTGTTCCTCACCGCCCGCAAACTGGTGACCCAGACGTGATCATTACTGCCTCAAGCTTTCGAGCAGCGAGTCAAACAGCCTTCTCAGCGACCTTGGCACAGCACACTGCACTTCGGCCGGTCAGTAAGCAGAGACGCACTTCTCTCCTGGTCGACGCAGCAGCCAGCCACTACGCAGCACTGCACCACTCCGAGTCCGACTCACTGGAGCATTTGCAGCATCACCCCGACTCACTGGGGCATCACCGCAGACAGTTCCAACTCACCGTGAACTATGCGGCATCTGGCTCCGACTCACTGGAATATTTGTTCCGACCTTTGTTCCCAATGACTCAGATCAGACAATTATCTATAAGAATGTCCAAATACTTTTTCCTAAAAGCCACTGTTTCTGAGATTTAATGATTAAAAGGTTGGAAGAGTTGTAATCGTTAAAATATGTCTGAACATATCATGACTTAACTTACTTGTTATTAACTTACTTATTGAATGTGGTTGCAAAAAAGTTGGACTGTTGTGTTCTGTAGCAATTGTAGCTTGTACTCGTACAAATTGTCAAGGCCGGTCGTGCTCCAATGTTGAATCACCAACAGTTGAGGATTCGTTTGATACCAACGAGAAGGTCACTAGGAAGGAACTACATAAGAAGACAGAAAAAGAAGAACAAGAAGAAGAAGAAGCCGACTTATAAGAGAATTATGAATCAGACGAAGTAATTTCCATATTTTTTTTTTATTTGCACCGCTTGTATAATTTTCAACCCTGCCAATTCTCTCAATATATCTCCAATGGTAATTGACTGGTTTCATAGTTACTAGCATGTGCGCCGGCAACGCATTCGTGTTGAGGATTATTTCTCTTCATTCCTTAGTGCCGGTGTAACACAAGGTGGCGTTTTGTCTCCTCTTCTCTTTGCTACTTTTATTAATTCGATAACCCATTATATTTCTCCTTTTTACCACCTTTATGCAGACGATCTTCAAATTTACTCCCAAGGCAGCCTTGTTGAGCCTCCAAACGTCGTTGAGACCTTAAATGCTGACCTGGAACTACTGTAGACGTACTGTCTACCACGAACATTACCGTTCACGTAAAAAAATGTAATGGGTTTTGACATTGTCATGTCATGTCGTGACAAATCCCAATACAAATATTTACGCGAACGATAACGATACGTAAATTTAAAGTGGCAACTCGTGGTAGACGTACAGATCTTTAATTGAAGCAGGTCGTTCGGGCTTAAAGTTAACCCTGCAAAAACTTAAACCAGCTTCTCAATTTAATGAAAAATTGCTTCACAGGGCACGCGTTGATGTCTATTTGCAATTTCGTCATGAAAATTGTGTGACTTTATCTCTTTCTGTCTTCCTTTGTATTTTCTGCTAGTGATGTAGGTAATTTAAATCCACGTGTGCGATTTTGGAATCCCGATAAGATATAAAGGAATTACGAGTTTAACAGGTTGATTGCCGTCAACTCCGCGCGGGGTCAAAAACAATAGAATATCTATTTTGTCTCGTTTCGCGATAACGAACGTGTTAATATTACTTGGTCTCTTTAAACAGCTCTAATGATACAGTGTATTATGGTATAAGGTTTTCCTAAGAGCAACCAGGTCGGGTCATGGTCAGGGTCAATTACGTGCGCGTGATGCCTTTGGTGTTACATATTATAGGTTGTTTGTTTTAGGTAATTTACTCACATTATTACTCTTCTTTTTTGGATACAAGGATCCCAAAACTTAGAGTACGAGGTTCACACACCCCACCCTAATGTGAGATTGCGGGTACGAAATTCTCGTAAAACACAAAGGGTTGACAATTGTGAAATTTCTTGAAAACATGTTTAAATCAATGCCCCTAGCTTCTGGCTTTTTTTCTACCTTTTATCTTCGATCTATTCGGTGCCGAAAGGCTTATATGTTGATAAAAAAATGAATTATACTTCAATTATACATGCTTAACCTTATTATTAGAAGATACTTATGAAGAAAAATTCAATAACTTTATACTTTAAATTTATTCGCAGGCAAGCGAATTCTGGCAAGGCAAGAAAAAAATCCTAAAACTAGAACAACACTGGTATATTTTCGACAATCATATTGACGCAATAGTGGAGGTCCAGCGCATAGCGCCCATATTATATTCATACACACATACATACATACCATCACGCCTTTTTCCCAACGGGGTAGGCAGAGACCATAATAAAATATATATACCATATACCATATACCATTTAATATTCTTTATCCTTTATTGAAAAAAATACTTATAGCTGAATGTTATGTCATTCACATGTGTGTTTGTTCTATGTCTGAGTGTACGACCTATCTATTTCTCAGTCTAGTGTACCCATAGTACAAGCTCAGCTTAGATTGTACTCAGATGATCTTCATTTTAACCCTTTGGAATGCTTTTAGAATAAAAATTTTAGAGCTTCCTTCAGATCCTTTCGATTCGAGATGCGCTTACCATAAGTTTTATTCACCAAGCAATAAATAATGTTTTTATTGTTACAGGACCAGTTTGATCAAAAAGATCTAGAAGGTTTATACAGGAAGTACGATGATAAATTAAGGGAAACTCTCGTTTTCATATACATAACATTATTAGTGATATTTTCAACTATTCATATAATTCTAGTCATAATCGGGACTTATACCCAGGTAAGTAATTTTTTAACTTTAGCTCTACTGAGTTCTTGTACACACGACAACACTTCAAGTTTTACACGCACATGTGACCACCTTATTTCGCCGATATAAGATCCATTTTTCAAGTTTTGTTAAGGTTGACCTGCTGGCAATCGTACATGTTCAATCTAATTATTCTCTTTTCTATCCTATTTATTCTTCTATTGTTATCAATGCAAAGATCTGATACTAAAAAGTGGATGTTTGTGCACGCCAAAATGTGCACTGTTGGCTAAAACTCGTATTCTGAACTTACATTTCAATGATCTCGCATACTAAGCGCAGACAGTACAAAGTCCTCAGTGTAATTAGTTAAGACGCTATGTCCTGACTGGCTTAACATATTCTGATAAATTCTAGTTTCGATTACCGCCTGAAAGAAAATGAAGTCTTTAAAAGTACTCCACTCGAAAGCCAGAAAGGAATGTTGCGGATGCTAGTAATAAACTTGAATACAGCCTGCCTCTGACAAGAAACGTGGTGATAAAGCCAATACTAACCAGTTGTATCGATGACTTCATTTAAATTATGGGGGCTTTACCCCGTAGTAGGACAGTATATAAACTAAATACTTTACTTTTCTCATTAAGCCAAACCTGGCGAAACGTTAAGCGATACGCTAAAAAACACCTTTATGAAAGAAAGAATCTGGTCTTGTTCACACCTTTTTTCTCAAATAGGATGTGGATGTTAATAATTACTCTTATCACTAACATTTTAGGATCTGGTTTCAACATCAATTTACGTCACAATGGGAATGTACGTTCTAAGAGTATCAATACCTATAGTATTTCTGTGGAAATGTTTGTATGATCCACTCAAGAAAAAATGGTTTTGGACACCGATATTTGTGACTTTTATCATCACTCTCGATCTAGTGGTCACAGGTAAGTAAAGATATTTTTTATGACATATAGACACAATCAGAGATAATTGGGCATCGGAAAAACCAATACACATACCTACTTGAAAAGGCACAAAAGTTTGTGATATTGCTGCAATGTTATAAATAAACTTTTTTTTATTCAAAATGGGTTTGCGTTTGACCTCAGTCTCGCCTGGTGGTAAGCGATGACGAGTCCGATTGTGGTAGTACACGCTTACCCAGAAAATGCCTATTCCCTGTGGCCTTGAAGACACCAAGGTTGTAAGTATCCGGAAACACAGACGCAGCTTTGTTATCGAATGACAAAAGAGTAACGGTCCGCAAAGAACTCTAGGCATCAAACATCATGATTATGTTACACATAACACTTTTGACATTAAACATTGTTTAAGTTGCATAACGAGTAAGTACCCGGGTAAAAATACATCAAGCTGACAGTTCGTCTTACCACTTGGCCACCAAGGTGTTCAATCAAGGAATATTTGTATTTTTAATAGAATGTCATTAATACTAAAGTAAATTGGTCCTTTCAACAAGGAAGAATCATGTAACCTTCACACTTACAACGCAGCAAATCATTAGTTAACAGTTAATGGGTGCTAAATGGGTTGCAAAAAAGTTGCAGTCTCAAATTGGTAGTAGCATCCATCACTAATGGGCTGATATAACTACAATTGCTCCTATCCGGTTAGTACTCCATGCGGTAGGACTTTGAACTGCCAGTCTCAGTTGCTGTTGACAATAGCGGTCTATGCATTGATTGATCTAGTCTTTAGTAACATACGAACTCAATTACGTTACTAAATATGCTTAAACGAGTAGCTACTCGGTTTAAAATATTATGAATAAACATTTATAACCAGATAATCATATCCCAAACTAAGCAAAGCTCTTACTAAAAGTGTCAAGACCTGCTAAATACAGTGTGAGTCTCTATTATGTGCACATATTAAAAAATTGGAAATTAATTATAGTCAATTTTATCGACGGAAAAATGTTTAAAAAAATCCAGCATTTAAAAAAAAAAATTGACATTTTAAATAAAGCATTTGTAGTTGGGTACTCTATGCAGAAATATTGTTAAAACTTTTAAAATAAGTGCCTTATCGCAATGAAACTAAATTGTTGATTATGACTAATAAGTCTTAAAAAACAGGCCATGCTCATAAAATAAAAATATGCGAAGAAATAAATACCTACCATAGATTTGTAATTGAATGATTTTCGCAGATTTTTTTCATAATATCTATCCCCATTACTCTATCTATTGGTTTTTAAATTTATGTAAATTTACGTCGTCTTTAATCAATTACAACAATTTCAACATATGAAAGGTAATACGACGTAAAACTTAAATTTAAAAAAATACTAAGGTATCGGGGCAAATATTAAGAAAAATATGGTAAAAAATTACGTAAAATAATAACGATTTTCTGCAAAAATCATTTAAGTACAAATCTATGATATAAATTTATTCGCATATTTTCATTTTATGAGCATGGCCTGTTATCAGACTTATTATTAGTCATCATCAGCAATTTTGTTTCATTGCGATAAGGTATTTAGTTTAGGAGTTATAACATTATTTCTGCATAGAGTACCCAACTACAAATGCTTTTTTAAATGTCCATTAAGAATAAAAATAAAATGCTGGAATCTTGTAATATTTTTTCGTCGATAAAAATGACTTTAGTATCCTACTTTTTAATATAAGCACTTTAAAGAGACTCACACTGTATATTAGTTCAATATTTCTAATAAATAAATATACGTCAGACAACACCACTTCTAATGGTCTCAAAGTAGGGATTAATATCACCGTGTTACGAGGTACCACACAAGGAAATAAGCCAGGGGCGTCTCCCAGCACACCCAGACCTAAGTCAATTCAGGAAAGATCGTTTCCTGAATTGACCCGACCGAGAATCGAACCCGGGACACTACGGAAATCGAGGCGAGAAACCGTGTTACAGCGCACTGCGCCAATCGATATACTTAAAGAGTAATAAGTAATGACATACTTAAAGAGAAGACAATGGCCAAAATAGTCAGGACCTACAGTCCAACCATTCTAAGAAGTACCTTTTGACGTTTCATGGTTGTCACAGTGCAATAGAAATAGAAATAAATTTATTTTGACACTTAAAATACACACACAGGTTACAAACATTCAAAAAATATTACTAAAGATGAAAGAAAAACACTTCGTTCTCCCACAAATTTTCTAACATAACATAACGTGATGTGATACACACGAATTATGAGGTTTTACTCAATTCACTACAACTTGTTTACAATATAATCACAAAAAACATTTTTTTAGCTCAGGAATGTAGCAAATCATGAACAAGTTTTTTCTTGACGTCGCGTCGTACACACGTAATGACATTTAGACCCTTTAAAATAGTGTTGGGACATTTCCAATTCATGTTCATACCAATAATTTGTTTAAATTCACGAATAATCGAACATGTAAATGTACAATTTAGTAACTTTCTCGGTAATTAATAAATATAATGGGGTTGCAAACTATCAATAAGTACAACGTAGAGGGCGCTTACTGCTTATTAAAAAAGCAAATCTAATGAACCATTGATATTTTACGTTTTACTTAAAATGGGACACTGTGCGGCTTTTTGGAGTATAAAAATAGGTTCATATAAATTACCAAGTAATCCAAAGCAAAGGAAAAAGTGTGAAAAGGCATTGAGAGGCAAAACTTTTCATTCAAGTGATTTACAACAGTCAAAACGAAATCGTAACATTGATATTTTATGGTATTAGCTGGGCAAAACATCTGTTTTATATGCATTTTTTTAGTTTGAATTATGCAGCAGATAAACAGCGCCCTCTACACTAAAGTTTTGCGGAATTGTCCCTAATAAAAAAAAGGATCCTCTTACTATCTACGCGCATGTTTTCCGTAGGGGATTATTTGTCTCTGGTCGGAAGCTGCATACTTCGGTGTTTGCGTGATTTACTTTTTTACAATATTCTACTTTATTGTTTGATCGTAAAATTATACAGGACTCTGAATAAGCAGATTATTTTTACGATTAGTCAGAACTCAGAATATCCAGATCGATAGGACCAAGATCCGAAAAAAAAACAGCTAGTAGATTATCTGCTATGGACGTGCAGTCCTTCACGGTAGGCAATTTTTTACAGTAACCTAGAAATCTGACCAAAACAATACAGTTACCTTTTAACAATATAAACTTGTACATTGCGTGTTCGGTTTCAATTCATTCTGTTACTAATTCAGAAAACTTGTAATCGATTACCATCTCTTAGGAATTTAAATCGATATTTCATAAGCATCGCTAATTTTTGGTACCGATTTTTTTGACGACATGCCTAATCCAATCAGTTTGACATCTTTCAAAATGTATTTTCTGGAATAGTTGGACTGTAGAGGTCTTGAGACCTATTGCATGAGTGCATTGGGTCTTGTAGCTACTGGGGATAATATGGAACGTGTGGATTCATTCTCACGAAATTAAGTTTCTTAAACTTATGAAAATATTTTTAAGTTACACATTTTTTTTCGTGGCTCGTTTCTTATCTCTATTTTTAAACATATACAATAACATGGTTTTCCAAAATATGTTTTTTAGACGTAAGCTTATGATGAATAAGCAATAGTTATATACAATTTGCTCTTGTTTCAGACGTCGTTGTTCCGATCTACACCTATTTTGAGGGCATATTTCTTCGACCAGCTTACAGCACCATGGTACTTCTGTCCATCTACATTTTCCTGCCCATGAGGAACAACTTTCTCGCCATTTTCCTTGCAGTTGTGGTCAGCGTCTTCTACATCTTAATTTTATCCTTTTTCACGTATTACGAAAATCTGCAAATCGGCGTGGTGGTAATTGATTTTTTGAATACTTTATTTTCTTTGTTGATATTGGATGTTGTTGTTTTAGTTTATCTGTTTATTTATCATTCAACGTTCTAAAATCCTTGATATTTTATGAGCGAGAAGCCACTAAAAATCTGAACAGTAACCAACTTCACAATAACGCGAAAAAATGACCACTCCAAAAAAAAAAATTAATTTATCGAAAACATCCTATCAAACGTTACGTTACGACGTAACGTATACGCTTATGGCTATTAATTTTTCAAACTGTTATTTATGACATTGAGAGGTTATTATGATCACTTGAAAAAAATAAAAAGCAGTTATTTAATTTATCGGCGGTTAGTAAATTAATGCGATAGTAAAACATGGACAGTTACTAAAAATAAATTGGCCGGTTATTTCATCCTACAATTCAGTACTAAAAATGCAAAAGCAGTCTAATAAATGAAAAACCAGTAAAAATGATAAAATGGGTAGTTAGATAATTACTTCGGTAGTTCACAGGTAGCGGAAACACCCGAACCCAGGCCGATTGAAAAGAGAGGTAAATTTTCTATAAAAGGGGCGAACAATAGGTTCATTTTAGCCTTTATGCATTTTTTTGGACTATTATTGTATCAAACCTCCAAAATCGATTTAATCAAAGCAATCATTAGTGGTGATAATTTGTTTCAGTTCATTAGGTATATCAGTTAAATCGTAAGTCATTTCGTTTTTCATAACTTAAACTTACTGAATGTATTCAGGTAAATCTTAAAACACACTTGAATATTTTTTCTTACGAGGAATACATTTTCCCACCACTGCATTGTTCATAGAGTTGCTTTATTCCGATTTGTTAAATGCCCACAAGTAACTGCCTTTTTTAGTTATTTTACTGCTCAAAATACATTTAGTTAATGATCCATTTTTTTTTTTATCTCATTTTTGTTTATTTAACTACAAAGTTTTAACTGCCGAACTTTTTAATAAACCTACATTTTGTAATTTTCAAAACTACTTTAATGCGTTAAATCACAGCCTACGTTTATTTATCCCGCTAGAAATCATCTACATCCGAACATACCGGATATTTGTACAAAAAGAGCAGATGTAAAAAAATCTTACTCAAAGATAGAAACTATCTCGCTTGAGTCCTAGGATCAGGTCGAATTTTTCTAGTTCTATATTTGTGTAGAAAATAGAGCATTGTTTAATGCTAAAAATAAAAATTCATTAAAAATCTTATTCTTTTGTTAATTCTTTAACGCAGTGTGAGCTATACTGTGTTCCAAAAAGTTACCTTAAACGTTATACCTAACTACAATTTTTTGAGTGAAAATCGATGTTTTTAAACATTGATTTTATGAAGTCCTATTAGAAAGAGATGCCAATTTATGTCAAAAAAATAAACTACTTTTTATTTTACTAGAATAAGAGTTAAATCATTCAAAAACGCCTCCGTGGCCGAGTAGTGCGAGCGGAGGTCCTGGATTCAGATCTCGGCTCGTGTGTTTTCGGATTTTTTGGAACATAGCTCACGCTTGTGATCACCAACCTACATTAATTCAGCAAGCGTGGTAATCAAGCCAATTCCCATCAATTTGTAGCGATGGCTTGATTTCAATAATGGAGGTCTTTGCCCAGCCGTGGAACAGTATTTAGGCTGATGACTTTTTACTTTTCTTAACATATAAAAAAAAAACACGCCTGCAGTGGCATAAGCGGCAGAACTGGTTGCATGTACTACAGACATACATTTGACCAATGTCGTTAAGAATTGTGGTAAAATAAAATCACGTTTTGCAATGAAATGAAATGAAATGAAATTGTTTATTTGCGATAAAACACGGTAAACAAATAAGATATTACATAAACATTAAATTATGGTCAAGCGTATTTTATCCAGTTTTAGACATGCAAAATTTTTAACTTAAAAAAAAAAAAGATGACACAAAGTTCTTCTATTTTTATAAAAGTTACATTGCTGAAGGATAAATTTTACGGAAACAATATTATGTCGAATATAAATCACAGAATAATATGTCAAAGAAACAGATAAAAAGCAAGAATAAATCATATGTATAACAAATCATTGAATTTAAATGTGCATTAAAAAAGGATATAGTAAATAGGGTAAGACAGTAAAAAGAACGTCCTTCATTATAGTACTTTAGATTAAAAAAAATCTTACCGGCCTTACTGAGCAGTAATAAATAAAAATGAGTAATGTTGAAAAATCCCCGCGAAATAATACCTGGTGATAAACTATGTGCCGTTATCTGTATTTGATTGAAAATGTTTTCGGTAGTTTCCGGTATGTTTCGGGGTATCAACAACCATTGTGTTCAGTAACGGTTACTGTTTAACCCCGACATAAACTTAAAGGTGCTCCCTCACTTAAGCATTCGCTTGCATGCAATGTAATGTTTCAGATTCGATTTGCCTTCGTGACATTATGAATATTCGCCTGTTATGTACATTTCAGATTCGATTTTGAGCATTACATCACAGTACTGCCACACTAAAGTTGTATCAAAATATTACACATTGTATCATCAAGTTTTTAATTTAATGTTATAAACTAAGTTCTCAAAAAAGTGAAATATGTAATTTCTTATGAGAATACAATTTCTATTAACCGAAATTGCGCACTGTAATGCTCTGTGCTTTTCCCTCGCCATAATGCTGTTATCTGCAACATTACAGTTTGCGCACTGTAATGCACGGTTCTCCTAACTCACTGATGGAATGCTTGACTCTGTAACGGTACATTACAGGCAAATGCTCCAGGCGAGGGACCACCTTAAAAGTATTAATTTGTTACAGATAGCAAGCGACGTTATATATTTGATCGGAGTGAACATCATGGGGATTTATTTCAGACTGATGAACGAAATTGTCACAAGGCGGTCATTCCTGGACAGACGAGCATGTGTCGAGAGTACATTGCGTCTGAAGTTTGTGAAGGATCAGGAGGTATAGTACATTGTTCACCGAGAGGAGAATGAGACCGATTACCGTCGAGGGTGTCGTTTGAAGCCCGAGCCGTAGGCGAGGGCTTTAAAACACCCGAGATCGGGAATCGCACTTTCTCTCGAGTGATACATAGTGCTTTATACTACACCTACAAGGAAAATAAAAAACTAAATCTTTACTAATTGAAATTTATATTGAAATTGTTGCAGTTAGTGAAGCTTAATGTAACACTTTTTCTTTCTTTATTATTTTTGCTGTTTCCTTCAACTGCGGCGGAGTTAAATAATCTTCATCATCACTATCACTGCTTATCATTTTGATAGTTTTATTTTACTTTCTACGAAAACTGAATCCTCAAACAACACACAAATTGAAAATGGCGCCAATGGCGTCTGCAATTTTCACATGTTCTTTTTTCAAATTGTTTATCCTGCCGCCGCAGGGTCGCACTGCCAGCCCGACACCATCCGACACACAGCTAGTGGCCAGTGTCATTTTGCGAACTTGGAGATAAAAACTCACTGTCAAAACTTTTTGGCTTTTGATATTTAGGTTACCGGCGCATAGTCTTACCCAAAATTTAAGAAGAAAAACCACGTAAGATTTTCATACACTTTTCTCTCCCGCTCAGATGCGTTTTCTCCCCGCATATTTGTTCGATATGCAATGACGTACTTTCTACCGTAAATTTGATAAAGTATCAAGGTACTTTCCGAGCAGGTGTAGTATAAAACATATTTATTGTGAATTTTAATTTATAACTCACCTTCCACCATCGCATTTTTGTTTACTTATTTTCTCTGCTTGAAAAATTGCTGGTAGAGATCGGTTGTAGTGAACAAGGCTGCTTACATCGTATTTTTAGAAGTTTTGATTTCACTTTCATCATGCGCAGCAACTCAACGTCCACTGCTGACCCATAGACCTCACACACAGTTTACCAGTGTGATAATCGTCCACCTAATGCGTTCAGTTTCCTCAGCTGTCTTAATTTCAGGAGTTAACGTAAACAAGCAACGCGACTTGCGTTGCTTGTAACATTAAATGTAAAAAAAAAAAAATTTTAGGAGCGGCTGATGCTGAGCATACTTCCCGAACACATCGTGTCTAAAGTGCGAGAAGATATCAGGAACATGTTTCTTGGCCTTGAGTCCAGCGAGCTCAGCTACAGCATGAGAACATTCAAGTAAGTTATATACACAAATAAATAAATCAATATCTCTGGGTCATTTTTACTATCTGCCACTAAACTTAGCACAGATTTTATGTATCTCTGACAAGAGTTACCACTGTCCACGTGAACTACGATATTTATCATATTATTATGTATGACATTTTTAGTTCCATCAATATTTACTAGAGGCACGGTACCGAAATCCCATAAAAAACTTCACCACAGACGCTAAAGACTGTCACCAATGTAAACTCTTGATACATATCACTGTTTGTTGTTGTTTGTTGTATTGTTTTGTACGATCGTTCAGTCTTGTTTTTTGTTCTTTTTTGTCAGGAGTTTGCGATGTCTGTGTGTCTGTCTGTCCGTGGCACCGTAGTTCTCAAACGGATTGACCGATTATCGATGCAGTTTTTTCATTCGAAAGCCAGTTTCCGTGCGGTCGTTCTTAGCTATGTTTAGTAAAAATCAATCCAGCAGTTAAGATAAGATAAGATAAGATAAGATAATCGTTTATTGTCTCAAACTGTGTACAATGGTTGGTATTAAATACAAATAGGTACATGTTTCAACAGTTTACCCATTTCGGGCATACAATAATACAAAAAAAACGTTGAGTTTGGTAAAATGAGTCAAAAACAACTATTAATTGATAATATCTAAAAATTGGATTAAAATTATAGATAATTATTTAACGTTTTAATACTAAATTGCGTCAATAGTAAAGTTAGCCATCAATTATTAAAGTATTCGTCCAGCGTATAGAAACACTTCAAAAATAACCAGTCCTTAAGCTGCATCTTGAACTGGGGATTTTCCAGTGATTTAATTTCCAGTGGTAAGCCATTGAAAATCCGTATTCCTGTTGTTATAGTGCTCTTTTTACTGATGTAGCTTGAAGACTTAACAACACATAAATTATGGGCATATTGAGACCGGATATTCCCTCTTGTATTACTTTTCACACAAAAATGTTCACTGTGATTTTTTATAAAAACACAAATCTCTAATATATAGATACATGTCAAGGTCAAGAATTTCAAATTTCTAAATACATTTCTCAAAGTCTCAAATTTATCTATATTAAATATTGCTCGAAGGCATCTTTTTTGTAATACAAAAGTACTCTGAACATTTACGGAGTTTCCCCAGAATATTACGCCATATGTTAGAAAAAGGTAAACATAACCATAATAGGCATTTTTAGCAACATCTACCGAAGCTACATTGCGCAAAATCGCTAAGGCGTAACAATAGGAGCAATTTTTTTTATTTTTTTTATCAATATGGGACTTCCAATTTAAATGAGTGTCTATGTTCACACCTAAGAACCTTATATCAGATACAGTTTCAATATTTTTACTGTCAATATTAATATCTAACGGTAGGGGTTCTTTTTTATAATTCCTTAATTCAATCATTTTCGTCTTTTCTAAATTAACTTTTAAATTTATTGATTGCAGCCAAGTAATCATTGTATTAAGTGTCTTATGAACCTCATCAGCAAAACTGTTATCATTTTGTTTATTTTGAGATATAAATATTGTAGCGTCATCAGCAAACATAACACATACGTGTTCAACAACAATAGCGGCCCCAATACGCTACCCTGTGGGACACCTATATGTGTTTTTTGAAAATCGGACTGTATTCTGATAATAGATTTTGTTTTTTTGTCGTACACATCTAATATTGTAGTTTGAAGAGTATTAGCTATTTTTCAAAATTATGTTAGGCATTTTTGGCATAAAATTGTGCGTAAAATTATGTATTATTTTCAAATTCAATTCAATTTATTTAAGATGACAAGATCCATGGGTTAGTAATACAGTTGACATAAAAACGAATGTTAGAATTTGATAGCTATTAATTGATACAAATACATACAAAAGAACAGTAAAAAATAGGCCTTTTTGACCATCACTCGGGTGAAGTGCCTCAGCACAGGCGCTCTGAGGTTCTCAGCGACAACCTTCAGGATGCTGGTGTGGCCCCTTTGCACCCTCTTCATCAATGACGCAACTTTCTTGCAAAAGACCGCGTGGAAGCCGTTTGTGTGCGCCTGTGCGAACATTTCAGAGGCACTGCACCAGCCCCCAACATCATCCTTAAGATGTTGTTATATTGAACGCGCAGGGTTTCTAAGGATTTCTTGGTATACGCCGTCCATAAGCCGCCCGTGTACAATCCCTTAAAGAACATGACTTTAAAACCAGGTCCGTACAGCGGGCGAACCTACGAGTCGGCATATTACCACGAACCAGCAGAGCTCTGCGCCCTCTCTATATCTACGCCGTCTTTGGGGTCGTCCGTTAGTCCAAGATATTTGAATTTAAACACACTTTTCACGTTCAAACCATTGATAGTGATGGGTGATATAGCGTGAGAACACTTACCGGCGGCCTTACAAACCACTTGCTTGTACTCGCTCTTATTAACATTGTAAATGAGTCCATGCTTAGTGGCATAGGCTTCACAAAGTCTGAGCATATCTCTTAAGCCTTTCACCGTCACCAAAGCTTCCCAAAATTGATTTTTTATTTATTTATTGACAGCAAATCCACAGAACTGAAATTAACTAAACACTAGTTATTAAAACAAATCCTAATGCCAATTAAGGATTTGAATTTTCTAAACTAAACTTTATACACTTCAAAGGCAATTTGTGGTATTGAGTTCGCTAAAGTTTTTGTCGGCTTGGTGTTTTGCTATTATGTCCATTTTAAACTGTTCTTGGTTTTTTTGACACCACTTTAATCGTCCTTTGAATACTTTACGAGACTCGCTAGAAAAACTCGTTAAATGCTATTATTTTTTTTGGTTTTGAAAATATTTTTCTGACCTAAGACATGTTTTTCTTGCAGCCAGTTGTACATAGAAGAGCATGACAATGTCAGTGTGCTTTACGCAGATGTGGTCAACTACACCATGATATCAACCACTCTTTCTCCCATGAGAATGGTGGAACTTCTCAACGAACTATTCGGTAGATTCGATGAAGCTTCTGAGGTATAGATCTACTCATTATAACTACATGTAGTGCCATTAATATTTAAGATTTTGTAGTTGTTTTGTTTTTTTTTACTCGCGAATGCTGACAGCGCTAAAGGAAAAAGGGATAACATAGTACACTAGTTAAAATGGTGTGACTCTGATTGAGGATAAATGAATAATCTTTTATGTATTTACATCAAATAAAAAGATGAATGAATGTTATCACAATTGCCGATGACAAATCACCGATTAAATTTATCACGCAGAAAAAGGCTTAAGGGCAGATAAAAGTTTTGAAATTGCTAGGATTACTATTTGTAATTTCAGTTTATTCACAACTCTTTAAACCACATTCTCACAATGCTAGCGAATACTGAAATCGGTAACGTACTAATACGAATCATAAGAATACCATTCAAGAACAACGGTTTTTCATTTCAAATTAATGTTAATCTAAACTCACTTGAGGAATCATTATACTCGTAATTAAACAAAGTACACTGCAGATAACTTCAAATAAACTTTAGCATGTGCCACCATAGAATTCGAAATTTTTATTTCGTTTCAGGAATATGATGTGTTGAGGATCAAATTCTTAGGCGACTGTTATTACTGCGTTAGCGGAATACCGAAGCCTACGCACCTGCACGCCAAGAATTGCGTCGATCTCGGCTTGGAAATGATAAACATCATTAAAGATGTTAGGTCAGTAGTTTAAATTACCTACCTAAAAAAAATTGTAAGAATTTGTTTAGAAAACTATTTGAAATTATTATTAAAACATTCACTTGCTACTTATGATATTAGGTACTTACCATGTGGTTCAAAATAGAACATCCACTTCAACCTATTGGTCCACTGGGCTAGGTTTCGTAGACTCTATTTCTTTGAAATATTTTTTCATTTATATATTTGACGACACGATTGGCGTAGTGTGGTGTAGCACGGTTTCTCGCCTCGACTTCCGTAGTGTCCCGGGTTCGATTCCCGGTCGGGTCAATTCAGGAAACGATCTTTTCTGAATTGACTCGGGTCTGGGTGTGCTAGGAGACGCCCCTAGCTTATTTCCTTGTGTTGTACCTCGTAACACAGGGATATAATAATCCCTACTTCGAGACCATTACAAGAGGTGTGTTGTCTGGCGCATATTTATATATTTATTTATATTTATATGGATCCACAAGGTTAGTTCAAAATATCCCTGATAAATACATTTCTTTGAAAGGGTGAGTCTATGGTCAAATGTTTAAAGCGCCTGTCCTAATATCCGGAGATCCTCGGATATTTCGAAAAATAGCCCGAGTTTTTTATCACCAACCAATTAAATTAAGCGAATACTCGTTTACTGTACAGATGACTTGATTGCAATAATGAGAGCCGTTACCCAGCAGTGGTATATACTGTTCGTATATAGGCTAATTATTTTACTTATATGCTTTACAGAGAGAAGCGTTCTCTTAACATCGACATGAGGATCGGAGTGCACTCCGGGTGTATTTTGAGCGGACTCATCGGTATCAAGAAATGGCAGTTTGACATCTGGTCCAAAGACGCGACGATAGCCAGTAAAATGGAGCAAACTGGACAAGCCGGGTAAGCGATACTTAGGAAATTTAGTAAATGCCTAATAATGCACTGTTGGCGACTTGCACTAGTACTATTACTACTACTAGTACTATTGCTTAATCTTTAACACCTGCACTTGCACAACACATATACACTGGTGACGCATAGCGGTGACGTAGACGCACTCGTAACACCCTTCAAAATATTTGTCAGAACTTAATAAATAATCAAATCGATTAGCTGGTAACTAACGAAACCCAGGGTTTTGTTTTGGCCATCCTCAATATGCACATTAAAGTGATGCTAACTTTTGTACTAATTATAAGATTTATTGAGTTTTCAAGATGTAGGTAAATGATTATTAAACTTTTGCGTGGAGCAAACAGTCAAATGAAGCGATACATGCAAACTTCCCTTTGAAAGTTCGGGTAGAAACTAGAAATATAAAAATTCAAAACTCAAAAATATTAATTAGACTAATCATTAGTAGGCACAATTGTCTAAGTTTTTTCTGTATGTATGAATCGCATAAATTAATCTCAAAATTTCCTCAAAATACTAAACTATTGATAAACAAGGTGGATTTCAAACAACAGACAGTAGTGATCATGCAGCCTAAGTGTTAGATTATTATTGCATAGTGTTGCAAAAACAATGAAGCAGTAACAAAATGAAAAATATCGTTAGATCAAGATAATGATTTTATTTCTTTCTTGGGTGATTTTCTTTCAGAAAAGTTCACATAACTAAACAAACACTGGAGCTGGTGGTAGATTACGCTAGAGAGTACATCATAGAGCCAAACTTTGCGTCACAGAGCGATCCATTTGTCACCAAAAATAAACTGGAAACCTTCCTTCTATCGAGAATTGCCCGGGTGAGATAAAATAAGCATATACAGGAGATACAAATTGCTTAAATAATAGAATATTCCTGTTTTTAATATTTAAGTGAAAACCCAGAGTTAATTAATTTAAGCGATTCAATTTCAGCCACTTGAATACAAGCCGTTCCGAAGAGCATCAGTAGGTTTTAATAAAATCGTAACGAAAACTTCTACTAGAGTAAGTAAACATTATTTTGAATACTATTATCTTTGTTTGTACTTTCTCTTTATTACTTGCAACAAAGTGTAAAACCCTAAAAATAAGTCAGCCTCAGATTCGTCCTATTCGAGACGTTATAGCAAAAAGTTAAACAGTTTTTTTAGCTTCAGACATGGTCCCATACAAAAATTGGTTTATTTATTTTTATTACTATCGCCCTTTCAGAAATATGAAGTGACTAGTCTTTCATCATAATAGTAGCAATAAGGCAGCAAATTAGCTCTTGAGATTTATTTTACTCAAGACCTCATTGCAGTTTCATCAGTATAATTTTAAAATTTACGTGTCATTTTACAAATTTGCAGCTTTAAGAAAGATATAAGTGTATGCAATTCGCAATGCACTTAATATCATTCTAAAAGCTGAATCTGTAAAAAGTAACGTTACGCATACATACACAAATTGTATTGAGTAACTGCGATTGCGCTGATGTACAGTCCCTTGTTTTTGATAATTGGTTAGGTACTCTTGTGATTAAAGTGCAACTTACAATAACAGTAATGTTAAGTTGTCTCCTAATTTCCAGTAGCGATCGGAAAATAGAAGCATCTTGACTTCTCAACGGAGGACGACGCCGTTTATGGACGAGAATTTGGTGGAATATCAGCAAATGTTGAAGGCGGCTGACGCACAAATGGCTAAAGAGATCGAAGATATGACGAGTGGGAAGTATGTTTACTTTCAAAAGGATAAAAAAGTTATTGAAGTTTGAAACAATTAAACAAAAGAAAAAAAAACTGGATTTATTCTTGAAGTTTAATCAGGTAGTTAAATTATTTTCCAGAGATCAATTCCAAAGAGAGTCCAGATTGAATCGGTTCACATTGATGTATAAAAGCATGAAAATGGAGAAGGCATTTCTTCAACTTGCAGACCCATTGTTCAAATACTACATCACATGCTGCCTACTTATGCTTACTCTTATTATGCTGATAAACGGATTAACAACCAATTGGTAAATATTTTGAATAAAATAGTTCTATTTTGTCGATAAAATTTAAAAATTTGGCAACTTGCCGAAAATCGAAACATCGACTTCGATCTTCAAAAGTAAACTATGCTTTCGTTACAGGTTTTCTGGATTCTACTGGTACACATGGACCGTATTCATATTGCTTTTGCTAATATTGATTCTGATGCAGCCTTTGACATGGTTTCACTTTCTATGGACCAAATATAAAGGCGTAGAAGAGCCCAGAAATGGTTGCCTACGTTGGGTGTACGATACGTCAGCAAACATCATTCGGTCAGCTAAAATAAGGACTGCCATATACTTGACGATAAGCTTGGCCCTTGCAGCAACATCAGTTATCAACGTTATTAGTTGCGATAAAGTGGAAGTAGCGGATTCTTCGACCGATTCCGTTCAGTCTTACTGCGTCTCGCCGTGGGTAATTCTAAATGCTTACTTTTGAGAGAAAAGATAAAAAAGAAGTTCGTTTTGTTATGTTAATACATATGAATAATTATGCTTGCGGTATTTTTTTTTCGCAAGCATTGTAACCGATATAATGGGGCGACCAATAATTGGGAGTCGCAGCGTGGTTATTATTTTTGAAAAAATTAATGCGATGTGAATGATAGATCGCGTGATAATTATTGGATGTATTTTATTTAAAACTTTATGCATTTAAATAAGCATTTATAAACTGAGAAAATTAGTACATAATAGTACAGTGTTTGTATGTTATTATGATGTTACATTCGATATAACAAATACTATTTTAATATTTATAATTTGTATCGGCAAGTTGCGACCAGAGGCTCCGACTGCTAAGTCGGTGTCTGTCAGCGGCACCCAGATAAATATAAACGAACGCTCGTTCGTAGTCATAGTCATAGTCATATCATTTATTGTTCCATGTAGGTTTACAAGATAATTAATAATAATACGTGATAAGTTTCGATTTCGCGTGCAAGCTATCCTAATTTTGACTTTGATTAGACTTTGATTCGATAATCATCCTTTTATACTATTGTGAACCAGACAACAGCTATTATAACATGAATATCAAACGACGACATCCACACCATTCATTTCTTCTAACAAACTGAAACCTCTCGATCACTTAAATCATTATAAGGAACGATAATATTACATGATTTGATAATTTTCTTTCCAGCACGTAACACACTGTTGGGGTTTAGCATTGCTCCTGAATTTTTTGTTCAGTCGAGTTTTCTTCATCTTTAAATGGATCGTAGCTGGAGGAATGACCGTTTTTTACCTCTGGGTCGTTTGGGAAATGCAAAGTTCCTTGTTTTCTGAAGACGTTACTTGGAACATTGGCCTGGACCCAAGGATATCACATACAATGTCTGTGGTAGCTATAACGGTATCTCTATACTGGATTGACAGGACGACGGAATATAGAAATAGGCTAGATAATTTGTGGCAAATTCAGTTAGATGAAGAGCAGGAGGAAGCAGAAACGATGTTGAAAGTGAATAACATGTTGTTGGAAAACATTTTACCAGCACACGTTGGTAAGTTTGCGAGGGAACACACACAAGTTGTAACAAACGTACTTTGGATAGACTTATCAAAATCTGACATTTAAGTAATTTACATACCCTAAAAATTATAGATTTTTATATGATGCTCTTACAAGCACAAGCTCGTATTGATAACAAGTTTGAAAGGCTAACAATGATTTTGACATCTTCTAAACTACTCTTGCATTAATTATTTATACGATGAAACCACAGTCGAAAGTACACAAGATTTTAAATTACCAAGCACGTTTTAACAAAATATTTGTTTTATAACTTAATTTCAGTACAAGTGTATCTAAACCTCAACCGATCTATAGACGAGCTATACTATGAGAATTACGATAACGTAGCTGTGATGTTCGCTTCACTCATCGACTACAGGTTAGCTGAGGACGACGTCGACATGAGCGAAAGCTTTGTTCTGAGCATCCTCAATGAAGTCATCTCGGACTTTGATAGGGTCAGTACGATGTATACCTACTAGTTATATTAGTATCATCATCATCATCATCATCATCAGCCTATCATAGTCCACTGCTGGACATAGGCCTCCCCCAATGCGCGCTATCGCGCCCTATCCTCAGCTTGACGCATCCAGTTTCTGCCAGCAACCTTTCACAAGTCATCACCCCACCTGGCCGGGGGGCGTCCTACACTACGTTTGCCGATACGCGGTCTCCACTCTAGAACACGCTTACCGCGGTTATCTGTTCTACAGCATAAATGGCCTGCCAACTGCCACTTCAGCTTACTAATCTTGTGAGATAACTCGACGACCTTAGTTCTCTGTCGGATTACTTCGTTGGGAATCTTATCCTTCAGAGAAACACCGAGCATAGCTCGATCCATAGCTTGCTGAGCGACTTCTAACTGGTGGGCTCAGTATCATAATGGTGCAGTACCCTAGAAGCTTGAGCTTAACATTGGACACTGAAAAGTGCTTCTTTGAAGATAACCCTCGGCATATATCTTGCAGCTTCTTCTCACGGGTACGTCGCTTCACAAAGTTGAGAAGATCAAAGTAGCTGGCTGGACCTACATGGCTGCCTGCGGTCTCGATCCTAGCAGAAGAGATTCCATGGACTCCTCCTCAAATCTCTCCATCCACCAGGGCCAAAACAGCGCCTACGACAAAGCCATAGTGATGACTATGGTGGAATTTGCCGCTGCCATGATGATGCAACTGCAGAACTTCAATAAAGGTTCTTTTCAGAGCTTCGAAGGACTGAATTTAAGAATAGGTTAGTTGTTTTTAATTATGGTCCTGAGCGTTCAATGATTTGAATATTAGCATTATGGAACTTTTAGGGGTCGTACTATGCAAAACTCATGATTTATTTTGGATTCTGATGTAGGTTAAGTTGTTTTTTTTGCCAACCTTCGCAAAAATTATCTGACTTCTAAATAATAATAAGCCAAATTTCATACACAATGTGTGCGTTTGCTGGCGTTTTGATTAATTAAAACATGTATAGTGTACAGTACATACCGCAATCTAGCTGAAAGTGTTCATTTTGTAATTTCGTAGGAATTTCAAATGGGAAGGTCGCAGCGGGCGTGGTCGGGTCCCTAAAACCGCTGTATGATATATGGGGTCACGCCGTCAACATGGCGTCTAGAATGGACTCCACGGGCGAAATGGGTAAAATACAAGTAAGATTAACATTTAATTGTTTTTACTCTAACATTGTTCCCAGTGACACACTTTTTGCGATGTGAGTATCTTTAAAAAAACACATTGTGTTCTTTCATAATACAGCCTACTACAATGGAGGCCTACGATTTCGAACCACTTTGTCAACCGGATTTGACTAATTTGTGATTATGCTTAATCTTAGTGTGAATATCCAAGTATATTTTTTATAGAAGTCTTTGACGTTTGGTACAGGCTGTGGTTAGTTGAGGATCTTATAATATTGGTGTTAGGTTCCAGATACGAGTATTAACTCATCAAGTTTAAAGTTCGATGAGAAGAACACACTTCTTCTAAAATGTACAGCTGGTACAATGTAGTTCTATAAGTGTAGATACATTACCTACATTATGATGCCTAGTTTGCACAAATGAATTTTATGTTGTAGTGATAGCCTCCATAATATATCCTGTTTACATACCAGCATTGCATTGGTCTGCATATTGCAGACCAGCTGCTTGCCATATTCTCCCTTCTTAACGAGTTTCATCTACACTTTAGCGTTTCCACTTCACCAATTACTTCCGTCTTTCCAGGTTACTGCGAACACAGCAATAATTCTAGACGAGTGTGGTATCCTTACAACGTACCGAGGCGAAACTTTCGTAAAAGGCGCCGGCTACATTAAAACCTATTTCGTTCCGCTCGACGAGAATTTCAATCTAATCAGAAAAGAAAATAGCTTAGATTTTTACAGAACTAAAGACAGAATCAGATATTACAGTATCAGGAACAGCGAGTTACTGGATGCGTCCGACACTACCTCCCTTAAATATTATGATATGTATGACGAAGGTTCCACGTTCTCTGATGATGAAGATACCTTTCATGATGGTGATAGACCGCATAGAAGCGCTGTGGTGACTGACGAAGAATCTGAGTCTTCAGGCCCTGATATTAAAGAAACTCGTTGTTAATCAATAAAAGTAGTACATTTTTTGGCTTGATTTGAATTATATAGAAAATTAAATTCTGTAAATAAACAATTTTACAGTCAATCAGTAGAGTTAAGTTGGATTTGAAAACATAAATTCTGGTTTACGTTAAGACTACATATAATACAATAGCACCTAGTTGAAATCAGGTTTATCACGTTCAACGCTATGTCTACCTTGTTTATACACAATACATTTCCTATTGTGTTTTGTAACGGCAGTCAAAGTCTCAAAGTACAAGAAACAATCCCACATAATAAGATCTATGATATGATGTAAGAGAATAATGAATACTTATGTAATTGTTTTCTCAATAAAAACTTAAATTATTACATAAACGCGCGACACCACATTTTTCTTCGTTCTATCCTTACACCGATTTATAGACCTTATTAATTTTTGAGATTGGTTAGTGTCAGTTAGACCTTTAAGTCTCTTCTTGATCCAAATTAGATTCTCATCATTATTGTTATTAGGTCTATGTTAGTAAATTGCTGGACTTATGCCAGAATCCGGAAACGACAGCCAAAAGTTGAGCACCCTTGAAGTTGATGCGGTCCTGATGCATGTCAGTAGATGTGAAAGGGACAGTACGTCTACCACGAGTTGCCACTTTAAATTTACGTTATTGTTTGCGTAAAAAAATGATTTGGGATTTGACATGACATGACATGACATGACAATGTCAAATCCCAATACATTTTTTTACGCGAACGATAACGTAAATTTAAAATGGCAACTCGTGGTAGACGTACAGGTATACATTTATTTTGAGGTTTGCTCAACTTGTAGTTTCTGGGTTCGGGCGATAGCCTCTTCAAGTCACGCTATCTTCAGCTAGACGAATCCACTATGTGTTTTAGATACTTGTCTTCTTCTTGTAAACTAGTCAGACCAGCAGGATAGGGCAGGAAGATTTTATCACGCGTTTTCTGGTGCAACTACGAGTAGTATGAACTTGGAGCAAGAAAAAATAGAGAAAATAAATTAGCGCAGCACCTGCTGGAGTTAATTCAAACCACGTAATCAGAACTCTGAGATTACTTGTTTTTAGGAGTGTAGGGTGGCACCTAGATAGCTACAGCAACCGGGATTAACAGCTGAACCTACTGAAAAAGATCTTTCGTAGTATACCTAATTAACCTTAGTTTGCATCACCTGGAAATTGAAGGGAGGACCCTTGAGGTTTCGCCTGAGTAAGTATTCTAACCACTTGGCCACAGATTCGTTTAAAATGGTTATTTTTACAATGAAGATGTCTACTGTAATTCATATTTATGAGTAGGTATTTTTTTTGCTGAATAATCAATAGTAATTAAAAATTCTAATTTTTAGGTTAGAATAATAATGACAAGATAATCATTACTTCCTAAACAAATAAAGCTACAAAATAACTTGATCAAAGATAGAAACTAGAAAAAAATATTTTTTATATCTTCAGATGGAAAAAAGTGCATTGTTATAGTGCTATAAAAAATCACTTAACTTGATAACATTCGTTGGTTAAGTTTTCTCGAATAACGACTTACGACTGTTCGTGTTACCCTTACTTAGTTGGGCACCTTTTAAACTGACACTGTTTCGTGTCTGTGTTAGTGAGATATACTCGTAACAGTACAGTTTTTACATACGTAGTTATAAACTGGAACCAAGTGCGTTATATGATGCCGTAAACTATTGCCTAATATAGAGCTATTTTGTTATGTTTATTACATTTAATTTTTATTCAAATGTCATAATTATACATAAGTTAAACATGAAATATGTATTGTGAGAACGTGTAAGTGTAAAGATTAAATATAATATTAATTGTTTCGCGTTTTTTATTTACATATTACACCTTTAATTTAATAACAAACAACCATTGTTAATGAAACGTACATGAAACAATAATGAACTTGCCTCATCACTACGGAATACCATTTTAAAACTATTAGATTTTTCAGTGTTCTTAATGGTAATTGTTAAAACCTTGATGATCTTGATCGTGAATCGAACCCTAGTTAGTTAGATATGAAAACAAGCATTGTAAAATGCTAAAAATAATCATATAATAATTAATTTGTTTTTATTCATCTCTCCAGCACGATTCCAATTCTTTTACTATAGGAGCAGATCAAAGACGTTCAGTGTTACTTACAAGCAGTTGGAAATTGGTTTAAGGTAATATGAACTAGGTAAGCGCTTGACATGTGGCATCAACCTTTACACAAATGCACTAAACACTCACAGCCTTAGATTAAATCACATAGCGGAAGATACGGCACTTCCTTAAAATAGTCAACTGAAAACGGGAATGATGCACAACTACATGCACGCACACTCACACTGCTGTAATTCTACATCGTTGTGCGATATAGAGTTGTAGATAGGACAGAGACAAACCTATTTGTTTTGACCGTAGCGTAAGGCCTCAGTCTCGAATTTTGCGGCGGGCGCGTGAGACTGGAGTGCACCACTCGTTGCCGCCCCCGCGCCGCGGTGCACTCCAGTCTAGCGCGCCCGCCGCCGCTGCCGCCCCGCTGCCCGCAAAACTCGAGGCTGAGGCCTTAGCGAGACAAACGTGCGTCAGAGTAAAGCCCTGTATGTTGCGACCGAGTGGAATTAGGCGACCTGATTTAAGCGGTCCACGCGCTAGAGGAGAGTCACCTATCTTTCGCTATTTTGATTTAATCTAAGCTCACAGCACTAATTTTACCGGAGTTTTCTCACGGTAGCACTTGAAGAATTTATATGACGTTTCGACGGGATCCTTTTCATCTTTATCACATTCCTCCATGGCTTTCTTCAAGGCGTCTCTATCCACATCTTTCGGGTACAGCTCCAGGGTTTTATTTATTTTAATGTGTCCGTTTTTCTTGCCGTAGCCAGTTTTCAGGAAGGCACAGTGGATGAACATAGGCAGTTTATCGTCTTTGTCTTCGGGAGTGTCACCACCTCTAAGCTGAGCTAGGAGCGCTGGGTCTAGACCTGTCTCGCCGAGGCAGGTCATGACGCCTTGAAATATTTCGCCAGTTTTCTCTGGTTTAAGGTGAGCAACCGGCTGGAATATTACAAAATACGATCTTAATTTTCAAAAATAATATTAGTTTCTTATCGCATCTATTAGACATATTTTCCTTCAAGCACAGTTTTTAAATGTATTTATTATTATAAGACAATACAGGATAAAGAGTTTAATTACTAAGCAAACAAATACAATAAAAAAGACGCTACAAAACTGTCTTCTTAGCAAAATTTATCCAGGTAACTTATGAGGTTTTGGAAAACCAATAAAAAAAATGATACATAATACGTTAAATACTATGAAGGTCACTTTAATACAAATTATGTTACGTTGATATAACTGCGCACTGAACGAAAAATATTATTTGATTATATTTTATTTTCTTACCTTCTCTGCTCTCAAATATCCCACGCACAAAGACACTAGTAGCAGTGTTACACAGTACATATTAAAGGTTTTGATTATTCTACCACTGACTAAATATTTATCCTACCTACTCAGTTTTTACACTGTTGTATCTTGAATGAATTAAACCGGAACGCGTCCAACCTTTATACTGAATCGCGGCGGTTGTTCTGATAGAATCCTCTACGTCATCTTGCAGACAGCAAGATCGAAAAGGGTTTTCTCACACAACAGTTCCTAGCTAAGTGCATAGAATTATTTCATAAAATGACGGTTAATTGCCCACACATAGGTCGGATGCCTGCCTGAATTCTAGCGACTGACAATAATAAGCCTCTCTGGAATACTATTGGGGAGGCCTATTTTAGGCTGCAGACATCTTTTATGATAGTTGCACACGTAATTGTATGTGAACACGGGCAGTAAGGTATGTTCGCGGTCAGCGTACTTAGAAATAGTAAAACATTTATTAACTTTAAGGACCTCGTTACATTACTATTTAAAAAGTAAACACAAAAGAAGTAGGCATTAACAACAAAACATAAAACAGAAAAAAAACCATACCATCAGACAGCGGTGTCCCGATGCCCAAAAAGACAAATGAACCTCACTCAGCATATAGCCTGGGCGATTTTCAGTAGGCCCTTATTGAGATGACGCACGGACATTTGCGGCCGACATACGTGTGTGCAAATACATATAAGTATATATATACTATAGTATAGATAAAAATAAATGGTGAGTGATTCAATATAGACTTACCTACTACCTAGCACTACTTGTTTTTGTTTAGATTATTAAAGTTTGACTTAAGTCAGGCGAAGGATTGATGGCTGTTGGGGCAGAAAAGTTCTGGAATGCAGGGTTTTTGAAGGCAAACGCAGCATAGGACCCACAAGAGTAACCGAACGGATTCGGCTTTACGGACGTCCTTATAAAGATCTCAGGATTCCGGTGGATGCAGGTCGCCTGCCAGCAGTAGCTTTGGAAATCTATGGAGTAGGCCTATTTTCAGCAGAGTACCCATGGTTACATGGCTCTATGGTTGCGAAATGATGATTAACGGTAGGCTAAGTTTTGACTGGTACAGGTGTTTGACTCGCAGGTCGGCGAAGTTTATAAATAAGGTCACCCATTCACCTGGTGTCTTACTCTGCGGTATGGTCTCTATTCCAGAACTGACTGCCCCAACGGTCATCTGTTCCGCATGCAAGTAGATTTCGATTTGGTCATAACGGTAAACGTCATGTGTACTGTAAGGTCGTTTTAAAAGTCATAACAAACGAACAACATTGTGTTTATTCTAGTTTACTCACTCAAACCCATAAATAAGAGTTTATGGGTAACACTTATACCAAAGTTACTTAGTAAGTGACATTGCGAATGAAGTTTTATATCCAGTGTCAAGGTAATCACGTTTAAAACATGGATTTCCAACACTTTTGCAGAATAATCTACCTTATTCATACATAATAAATGTTAGCCCAATGTAGTTCGAAGCGAAATTAAAAAGTAAAATCATGCTCCACTAAAATAAAAGTCTATTTGCTTTTGAAAAACTGGCAAACACTGAAATTTAAGTGAAAACGAACGCGAGTTATTACGTTTGAAAAAATAAAATATTCATTCTCTGCAGTGGCGCGACAAATTCGGGAGACTTTTGAGCTATTTTCAAACTCTACATGTTGCAGCAACTTTGTTACCTTGAAAGAGATCTATCGGAAAAATAGAGCAAACTGGCCCAAAGCCAGTAGCACTAAGGTTAAATTGCAATTTCGCTTTTAGTTGCTGAGTACTAACTTAACTGGTGAGACCTTGTACAGTAACTTTCATAGATTATTGTGTACAGATGAATAAACATATTTATTTTAATTTTATCAAATACTCGTACATAAATATCGATCCGTCTTACACGAAAATCATCGGACCCCAAACAAAGCAAAGCTTGTACAGAGGCTTTCACATCAACCTTTACAAAACCATTGCGAAATGGGCCTTATAGCGGCAGCATAAGGTGCCCCCATGTAAAGGTTGATGTGAACGCCTCTGTACATACCTACTATGGGTGGCGGTGACCTTTTAGCATACTTACTTAGAAAATACATACCTAAATAAATAGTAAAAAATTAACACAAATTTATCACATGAATGTTTGTCCTGGGTAAGGATCGAACCCACGACCATCTGCACTATTTAGCCAGGATCGCTACCATTGCGCCAACAGACTACTATAATCAATTTCATCAAATTGTATTAAATCTTTATTATTTTCTCAATTTACTCATAGATACTAACACGACGCCAACACGTGGAGTTTTTTTTTATTTTCAAAGAAAGTGATTCACGATTGTTTTTAATTTGCCTATCATATTATCGTCTGTTTAATATAATGTTATGAAATAAAAGGTGCCTGTTTCATTAACAATCGATTGCTAAGGCATGCCTCCGTTATATTTTTAATCAGATGATGGAAAATGAAATATACTTAGGTTGATATTTGTATCGATAGTGACGTCTAGGCTTCAGTTATTTCTTATTTATTCATCCTGGTGATCTAGCCTGAAATCGATTATAAATTTCTGACTGTCATGTCATTTATGATTTATCTTCTTGACGTAACGTGAATACGAGTATTATACAATTAGGGCTGCGTTCCGAAACGAGTGGAAATTACACTCCGAAGAGTGAAAATCACTCGAATCAGTTCCAAATTGACCCCGAGTGAAATCGAAGATGACCGAGCTGTTACTTACCTGACAGTTTCCCAGTTGTTTCGGAACGGGTTAGAGTGACGTTTATCACTCTGACAAGTGCGAATTCTACCGGTGCCCGATGAAATTCACCTGACAGCTGTCAGACGCAGGTTTTGCGCGTTTTGTCTCTCTCTATTCAACGAGGGTGAAAACACTCAGCAAAAAGCGATTTGGTACGGGCCCTAGAAATATGTCCTAACTTGAAAACCAATTGAGCTTTACATAATTATGCTCTGGTATTCTAGAAGTTAAACCAAAATACCAATGGCAATTATTCAGGGTTGTTACTTCGAGTAGTTGTTAAAAATAATACAAAAAGTAAAGAAATAAAAGTATATTCAACAACGTTAATTATTTACAATAAATTAAATAAATAGGTCATTATCTGAGATAAACATTTTATAAACAGCATAATGCACGCAAATGATTCAGTTTTTTCATACTGTCAAATAGCCAGTATCGCAACTCCTTATACCAAAAAGTGTTGTTTAGTGCCTCTAGAATAGCATTTGAAGACTTCAAAAGCCGTATCCGCGGCGTCTTTTCCCGTCTTCTTTTTACATTCTTCTAGCAGCTTAGTAGCATCAGCCTTGTTGACTCCTGGGGGTAGCTTGGCGAGGGCTGTCTCCACGTTCAGCTTCCCGCTTTTGTCTATTATTCCAGATTTCTGGAAGAAGCAGAGGGTGAACTTCTTCAGGGCCTCGTCGTCGGCGAAGTGCCCTTTCTTCGCTTCGGAAATGACGTCAGGCTTGACTCCAGTCTGTTTGACGCACTCCATTGTTTGTTGGTGGATTTTGTCTTTTTGGGATTGAGACAGTTGGACGCTCTGAAAAAAACGTTCATGAAGGTCATGTTTGTTTATGTATGTGAAATCTTATTTTAAAATCGAGAGCCTACGGCACCTAAAAGTCAAGGAAAGCAGTCTGACAAATGCAGGACAATCTTTACCAGCAAAGAAACCCATTTTTTTTAACTAATGAGTAACAAAAATGTTTTAATACCTATAACATGGTCTTGCGGAAACACATTTAGGTAACGCTAGTACATACAAGCACATGAAGCGTAAAGGATATTACAGTTAATTTATTAATCCTTTCCGCGTGGTCAAACGCTAGGTCAAGGTTAGTGTTAGGTTTCCGCCTACGACATGACTTGTTTTTATTGCCTGCCATCTAGTGGCAACGGCAGGAACTAAGTAGAACAGGGCGACGTGCTTGACGAAGTACGCAACCTCAATCATTAAGCTAGCATGCACTTGCAGCTCTAGTCGTTACTTAGCTAAGCACAGACTTATCAAATTAATTATTATCTTACTTTTTGAGTATAGTTATACCTAATGATTACTAACAAATACCTAAGTTGAAGTTTAACTAAGACAAAAAATATTTAACATTGTCAAGAAGTAACTTATATAGAGAGATATAGCTGTTCAAAGTCTGAGCCTAATCTGAGTTTAGGCTAAGCACGCTCTATATATCTCGGCCTTAGTTGGAGATTGCAAACCCAGGCTATGCTGGTAAATGCAACATATACCTACTTTGCCAGGAATCGAAAGGTCCCGGCTAGTAGCGGCGGCATTGATTATTATATTTCTATTTCAATTAAAAAACTACTTACAGCGGCATCAAGACCAGCTACGGCCATTACAAAGCACAGAAACAAAAAGGTACTCATTTTGTATAGTTGTATTGCTTCTAAGGATCAAGCTTGAAGTATAAGCTATAGTCACAAACCGGCACTTTTATACGAAGGGCCGAAGGAAATCCAGACGGAAACGGCTGCAGCGGAAGTAGACTAATTGGGTCTAGAATTGTAGATTCAATATCGTCTAGACCATATTGTTCTTTTTCCAATTACAAATGTCGTTTGAAGTTATAAGTTAGGAGGCAGATCATTATTTCTCCCGCGGAAAGTTGCTACTGTGGGTATTTTTTTCCTTTCCCTGCAATAATATTATGTTATGTACGTAGCATATCTATATATACGAAAGAAAGTCGTGTTAGTTACACCACTTATATTTCAAGAACGAATGGACCGATTTTTATGATTTTCGTGTTTTTGGATTTGTATAGGTACATCGGGAATAGGATAATAAGTATCAAACACATTGGTAATGTGACGATAAAAAAAACAACAACATTTTTCCATACTAAATGTTCACAGCTGTCAAGCATTTGCTAATAACTTTTGTCGGGGCCGCTAGTAGGTACTTATTAATAAAGGACAACAATAGACATAAATAAATAAATATCTGGGACAATTCACACCAAGATCATCTGACCCCAAACCAAGCAGAGCTTGTACTATGGGCGTCAGAGACTGATAAACATACTTAAATATTTTTAAATACATACTTAAATAGATAATAACACCCAGACACACAACAAATACAAATATTTGTCATGGGTGGACCTCCGGCGCTAAAGGCAGGATCGCAGACATTGTTTACAAAACATTTATGAATCTTAGTTGTCTGAAGGGTTTCATTTTATTTAGGCACGTTGCCTCGCCTTGGTTCCCCATGTCTTCCTTACGCTAACAGAAACAGAATTGAGCAGAAACAGAATTGACTGGCCTGTTGGTGCAATGGCAGCAATCCTTCTTTTAGCACCAGAGGCATGGCCCATGCCCATGACAAATATTTGTGTGTGTGGTTGTGATTATCTATTTAGGTATGTATTTAGAAATATTTAAGTATGTTTATCAGTCTCTGACACCCATAGTACAAGCTCTGTTTAGTTTGGGGTCAGATGAACCTCGGTGTAATTTGCCCGGGTATTTATTTATTTAATCAATGAAGATTAGCAATCAGATTGTAGTAATTTGTGCACCTACAAGTCTTGCGATTCGACAAACGTTTCGTACCTATGTTAAACAAACAGTAAAATGCAGATTGAGACACCTAGTTAAATCAAGAACTCGGTTAGTTCAAGTAATGACTCGTTAGCAGTGACATTATACAGACTACCTAATGCACTGCAGTGGTGGCCTTGCTAGCCATCTAGGCTGCATCGATTATGGCCACTTAATCTATCTACTATTTGCGCCTATTAGCATAGGCCTTTATCGATCAGTAGCCCGATTCAGAACGAAGTTATCGACCGATTGGGTAAATTTATTTTAATTATAGTAAATGATCCGCTAAGCGGTAGCAATCAATATTTTGATATGTTAAAGCCAAAGGCCCTAAGTTTTCATAAACCAGATTAGATAAAACCTACCCTACTTAAAAAAATAATTAGAAATAAAAGAAAATAACCGAATCGGTCGATAACTTTGTTCTGAATCGGGGGGCAGGGGCTGTATTATAATCCCTGCCACCATCGCAGCGCGACCGTTCACGGTTCTAAAATGCTCACTTTTAGTTTTAGTCAATGCAAAGTGAGCATTTTAGAACCGCAAACGGCCACGCCGCGACAGTGGCAAAATATTGTATTAACGGCCCCAGTTTACTTTAAGGGATTAGACCAATAGATAGGTAATATTGTGTTGTGAATTTTAAAAATTCAAACGTTGCAGTCAACAGCTATAAAACTTATCCTTTCGGTGGGTGTGGCAATTTTTAGGGAAAACAAGAACCCAGGATTACTTCAATGTCAGATTTTTATCAAGGCCCTTTTTCTCAGGAATGCGGGGATGTTTTAAGTTTCATGTTTGTAATTACTAGGTTCGTGGAAAAAACAAGTTTCTCAGTCAATGCAATCAAAAGGTACGGCCGTTAATGCCCGAGATTAAGATTTGGACACTCCCAATGGAATCAAATCCTTCAAAGTACTTTTTGTTGACCTGGGAGCACGAAATATAGAAAGAAATAATGTTTTATAGCACAATTCAAGGTGACCTCAGAAAAATGATTTTGTGTGGTCAGAGTTAACTGGATTTAATGTATTTATGCAACGTACGGATAGGCAAAAGAGCTGACGGGTCAACTCAGAAATGTGGTCACCGCCCATCAATATTTGTAACATTCAATTGTCCGTTGGCTCAATGAGTAAAGGGTAAAGTTGAGTTCGATCTCCACCCTGGACTAGCACCCACGTAATGATTCCCCATGTTTGTACTATGATTGCAAGATATTTTCAATTAAAGTATGTAAGTATTTATCGTCTATGGTACCGAGGCGTTCATTTACGTGATATGTGCGTTCACATCAACCTTTACATAGGGGGGCACCGTATGCTACTGAGTTAGGTCCATTTTGCAATGGTTTTGTAAAGGTTGATGTGGACGCCTATGTACCTACCTACCGTTTGAATGCCAGCAATTCTAAAAACTAAGAATTGGCACACCCACAAAATTACTGGAATCAACTACACCGTCATGACAACTAAATGAGCTCACATATAAGAAGTGAGGTACGTCTTATATGTTAGCTTGAAGGTAGTAGCAGTTAGGTAGAACTAAAATTTAGGGATTATCTTGGTGAAACGAACTCACTTAATGTAACGACATGTCGCTACTTAACAAACACGTGATAACGCAAGAATTGCTCTAATTTTGCTTAGTACGAATACATATAACAAAATATTACATTGAGGTAGGTAGTAGGCACACACGGAATCCCCACAAGTGACAGGGGTAACACACTTGTTTGTATAGTGGAGAATAATTCATTTAATTTTGGTATGGCGACATTGGATACCTACACACGCAATAAACTCTTGAAAAGTGTAAGCAAGAGCCAGAAACAGCTTGGTTGTTTTATAGGAATACATGAAAGATGACGAAAACAAAAGCAAAATGTCTATTGCAAAATTTAAATGCACACCACTACTCATTCAGAAGTTACAGGAATGCTGAACAGGCCTTGTACCGCAGTCTTACCTACTTACTCAATGGGGGAGTCTTACCCTCACCTGCAGCATTTTACTGTAATATAACGTTACAGAGTCGAGCATTACATCAGTGAGGGAGGAAAACCGAACATTACAGAGCGCAAACTGTAATGTTACAAATTCGAGTATTACGTTGGTGAGGGAAAAACACCGAGCATTACAGTGCCCAACTTGATGACACAATGTGTAATATTTTGAAACACCTTACCTGAAGTTTTGTATGGCAGTATTCTTATGTAATGCTCAGAATCGAATCTGAAATATACATTACAAGCAAATGTTCGTCATGTCAGGGAGGCAGTTCTGAAATGTAATTAGGTAGTTCTCAAAATCGAATCTGAGAAGTTAAATTACAGGAAAATACTCCAGGTGAGGGACAGCGTTCTATACAACGATTGCTTTGAAATGATCTTTAATCTAGAACTTTTCTGTCCCGACTGCTATCAGTTTTTCGTGCTACGTGCTTTACTTATTGCCTTTTCAACTCTCTCATCCGCTGGACTGCGGCTTATAGATACTTTTTTTATCTGATTCAATCACGTAGCGAAATACCCTGCATTAGCCCTCTTCATGATTCGTTGAGTAATCTAGTGTTTTAGTTATGTGTTTTATATGTTTTATGTTATCAGACTTAGATATGTTGGACAGTTTCATCCTAGGCATGAAATATGAATTCATAAAGATGTGTTTATGAATTTTTGGCCGGTATCTATCCATACTGTGACTTCTTCGGTAATTTCCAACAATCTTACGTAATTTACCCATTGACTTTCAAGTAGTGGTCCTCTAATCAGAATCCAGCTCATCCAAACCCCGTCTTATTATTTTTTGGGTTCGTTAGGTTTAATATTCAGTTCATCTTGAATGAAACCAAATAACCTTCACCAGTTTATTCATATAGTTGCTTTGGAAACCCATATCAGAAGTTATAGCTGAAATAAAAAATAATTGAACAAAAAAGTTGATCACCCCTGAAACCAAACACTGCAGATTAGTGTTCTACGGCTTCGTCCGCAAACGCTACTGCCTCGATCTACTCAGACAGTCCCATCAACCGGTTCACCTGTTTTCCTTCTCCAAATTGCTGAAATTGCCCAAATATATTGTTACCAACTCCATTAATTTTGGACTGCAGAGTTGAAACTAGCAGCTGTAGATCACTGGTAAGCAGTTCAGATGTACCTAAAGTAACCTGAATTTGGAGCAAAAGGCACTATGTTCTTCGTTTGTGATTTAAATGGCTATAAGTGAGTCTACCTCCAGTTGTCACCCCATACTTAGTAGTGCTGTTTTGCTTAGTAGTTTTGACGCAACGAGTAAGACACGGTAACAGCTTTGACTAGTCATCCCCTTCTTCTTTCCCTGCAAACTTCATCTGATCATCCGAACTTTTCGGTTGCCGTTCGTGAGGCATCAAATCTCTACTCTATTCCAGAACTTTTTTGCCCCAGGGACATATTATTAAAGTAACCCCAATAGTTATCACCCAAACAGATAGTGCCACTTCAACTAACTAGTTATGACGCAACGAGTAAGACACGGTAACAGCTTTGACTAGTCACCCCCTTCTTCTTTTCCTGCAAACTTCATCTGATCATCCGAACTTTTCGGTTGCCGTTCGTGAGGCATCAAATCTTTACTCTATTCCAGAACTTTTTTGCCCCAGGGACATATTATTAAAGTTACCCCCATAGTTATCACCCAAACAGATACCTAGTGCCACTTTAACTAACTAATCCGCTAAACTAACTATGTCAGTGTAAAACACGCTGAAACCCAAAGATTCCATATATTCACCAAAAATAACAACTAACGTTTATTTTTAGAATCTAAAAAATGGCCGATGAACCTGAATGTCAGCTACGTCGCCGGAGGTCTTATGCGAACCATAATCTACCTCTGAACCTCGACGTTGGGTCCAACATCAATGAAGGGGGAGCTTCGGATGGGACCCCATCTCCTAGCAAGTTTGGCTCACGACGGACGTCATCTGCTGCATTCCTAGACTTCAAGAACAAGCAGCAGTCTTTCGATATACAGGTATTATGTACTTTCACCGGGGTGTGTCTAGCTCAGTTCTAATTCATTGACAAAATCCATAATGGTCAGAACATACGCAGAAAGTTTACTAACCTAGCTCATGGAATGGTTTATTCCAAAAGAGCGTGAAAAGCCATGATGTGGGCCGGTAGAGTAAGGACGCGTTAGAAGGATTGTTTATGGATTACCCTTTAACTTTCCATCAGGTGGGATTGAATGAGAGTCATTTGCCAAACTTCAATATGAACATCGTGGGGAATGCTTACCCTCACACGGTAGGCCCACTGTGGTTCCGTAGTAAATTTTCTGTGATGTGTAAATTACGCTGCCTAAGTTTCATCATCTAGATACATTACATCTTCTTATTACAGACAGTAAGAACCGTGCCTATTGATTTCTGACACAAAATCTTGAACTACTTACAAAAGAGTGAAACCTTAGAACGTTAAGTAACTTGTAATTTTTGCTACATTCCCAAGTCTCAAACGGCTTAGTAACTACGACCTTCAACTACGTTCCAATATTTGTCGATCTTGAAACTAACCAATCGCTGAATAAAATTATTTGAATGCACTGCTACTAGACAGAACTACTACGAAAAAAAGATGTTTGCTTGTATTAATAAAATTGAAAACAGACAAGTGGTAATCGAGATCTTCTTTAATCAAATTTTTGATATAGGGCCCTTACTTTTTCAATATTGGTATGTAATCTAGGTAGCATGAACTATATACGCCAATGTTAATTTCCAATGGCCTGTTTTGATGCAGGTAGAAGAATGCGAGGAGGAAGAAATATTCATAGACAGTGATGATGAGGAGAGCCCTGAGGATAACGAAGCATCAGGAGTGAACCGGGCAGTGACGCCTACTCCCATTCAGGACTTTGGGGCTAACACCGTCTATACAGAAGGTAGTCTTGATGTTTACCTCATTTGTAATAGCAAGCAGGGTAAGAAAGAGTTACCTCCAGTGTCGACAGGGAAGGTATGATATGAGGTTGGCACTGTGCAATCCGAGTAGCGGTAAAAAATGTCCGGATAGAGTAAAAAAATATCACCAGTGTTCAATTCAGTTGCAGCGCTGACTTGATTTCAATGATGGAGGCCTTTGCCCAGCAGTGGAAGAGTTTATAGGCTAGTTACTTTTGTCTTTTTATTTCAGGGCCTCAGACGAATGACTTTTTAAAAGTGAAAACGTTAGAACAGGACTGCTACACAGACGTGTCTGATGCGGATGAAGAAGATGAAGAATAACAGATGAATAAGTTCGTCATTTGACAATTAGACGTTACGACAAATAAATACACGATTTATGTAAACAAAGAATATTTTATGAGTTGAGATGTTTAAATATATAATGAATTAAAAACGTAATTATGTCCCGTTAATCCGTTAATAAACCAAAAAAGAAACAAAAAATAAACAGTATTTTATTTAACCGTAATTAATCAACAATTTCTTGATTTAATTATTATATTTTTCCTGTTTAGCTGAAGATAGCTTTGATAGGGTAGACTTTAAGGTGAGGCAGAGGGTCTCCATAGGTAAATAAACACAATACGGACGAAGCTTCAACAAGCGCGCCGTGTCAGGTGACACTACCTCACCTGCGCTCGTTAATACTGGCGGCCTCGTCGCGTCAGGAGAGAAACCGGTTTGTACCGCTGCAGTCAGTGGTCGGTAGGCTAAGCTCATGTGCATGAGGGTGCCGAGTTTTAGCGTACGCCCTTAGGTTGTTTTCAACAGGTAGGTTGCAGTCAACTCCGCGCGGAGTCAAAAACAATACAATATTTATCTACTGTGTCTCGTTCCACGGTCATGAATGGTTAACAAGGAGCCAGATTTATCACGCACGCGGGATTGTCCCTCCCTCCCTGAAACCGCGCGTGGAGCGCGAGCGCGGGCGGGGCGGGGAGGGGATTGAAAATCGTGCGTGCGTGAAGAAACCCGCACCTTGTTAAAACACCCTTAGGGCGTTCCTGAGAGAGGGCAATCGGACATAATTTACGAATACTTAGATTTTGGGATGGAGAGCACAAGGGCATATTCCTACCGGTTAATATGCCCTTATTCATAAGAAAAAGTCTTCCATCCAACACTGTTTCCACTATGTCAGGGTAGTCTTAAAATACTATTTAAGGTTTTTTGAATGAGTGTGTAAAATTGTAAATCAGTCGGAGTCGGGGTGGACAAATGAAGTTGCATGTACCCAGACTTTCTAAACTATTTAAAGAATCCTAACAGAACTTCAAAACAGACCGACTACATTACCTGATAAAATAACAACTCAGTTTGGTTTCATTTCATACCTTTATTGCACATTTTTATGTACAAAACATTGACACTATAAAGTCCATTACATTCGATTTTATTTTACACTTTATTATACAATTATCTTGACTTTATAAACAAGATTACAGTTTAGTCTTGATTGAATTTTTCAAATTTAATTAAAATCTATTACTCGCGAAATCCTAACATAGAAAAACAATAACTATAATAAAATACAGAAACATTACAATAATTAATTTATTTCAACTTGAAAAAATCTTACTGTATGTAAATAATATACTTGAATGATTTGTTTTTATCTCAAGAAGTAACTTATACTCACACGTAACAATTATCTTCTTGTTTGCTTCAAAGAAACCTACTTACACACAATGTAACTTTATCTTCAAAAAAAAACAAACAATTACAGAAAATATTCTACATTGGCGTTATTTTAAATAATTAAGTTCTAATTATTATTGGCTACAAAAAACACGGAAGTATTACGAGTTGATACATACTCTATTTAGCACTGATTGTCGATAAATAGTCAATAATGAGATATTACCCGTAAAACAAGAGTGGTGCTATCCACACAAGTACTAATTACATCAAGCTAGTAATTATAAAGTTGAACCGTTTTTACGCAACAATAGTTTTCCTCTTAACACGATGTCTAAGTACAAGGATCTCAGGTGCAATTCTTGAATCGGGGGATGTTTATCGTATTTTTTTAAATTATTTGATGTAATCTATTATATAAAAATAAGTCGGGTTTTCCTTCCTGACGCTATAACTCCAGAACGCACGAACCGATTTCCACGGTTTTGCATTCGTTAGAAAGGTCTCGGGCTCCGTGAGGTTTATAGCAAAGAAAATTCAGGAAAGATTTCAACAGAAAAGCGGGAAAGAAAAATGAAGTTCACGCGGGCGAAGCCGCGGGCGGAAACCTAGTCGGTTATAATCGCGGTCTAAATTGTTGAAACGCTAGCAGCCTGACGAGCTGTCAAATTATTTACCTATTTTTAACCAATGCTATGAAACGTCAGCATTGTGAGTGCAAAAATCACAATTCGGACCAAATTATCATGTAAAATAAAATAAAATTGTGTGATAAATTAATTACAGCATTTATACAAGTTTTACAAAGATGCGTTTTGTTTTGGCATAACCTTCGAAACCAGCATTAAAAAAAGTTGTGTTTTTTATATGCTACTGGCCCTTTCTAATTCTTTGACTATACAGGATATATCACATCACACCGTCAAAATAATAATCTACACTTTTATAAATATTTTATACAAGTTTTATGATAGGAAAATGTCGATGTGCTGAGAAATCAAACTCCGGTGGAGTATTCGAGTCTCGTTTGTGACCACCTGCTAATAATTTAAGAACTACAAAATTTGTTTTAGCTACTTTGAGAAGATCCGATACCTGAAACAGAACAATTTCAGTATTACCATCATATAAAATAATTGCAGGTGAGATTACTATACTACTTAAATTTGCAGTTCTAAATTTTATAGTCTATCTCTTTTTGAACATGGGTCATATAACATACAGTTTACTCAATAGGTGCTGTAGAAACCATTTGAGTGAAATTTTGAAAAGATTCTGTACAAAATTAGGCGTTTCGTATTTTTGTACGTAATCCTAAAACTTAATAAAAAAACATATTTTTTATATCACCTTTTGAGTATGCCATAATCATTTTTATTAAACTATCGAAATATTCATAATAAACCAAAATTTACTTGTAGCGGTTGATTATTAGTATGGGTTGAGATTAGTGTTAATAAAAATATATTAACACTAATCTCAACCCAAATTTTGGGAATATTTCCCAACATAACTTGTACAAGTGAATCAAAAATAAGTATAGAAAACGACTGACCTCTTGATCAGGAGTAGTGATAGTTTCTAATAAAGACCTGGCCTGCTGGAAATGTTTACAGCCACCAAGGTAAAGTATCACAGGATTTTCGTATCTGCAATAAAATTATAATAGGATATTATTTCCCTGCATCCTTTTTGATTAGATGAAGTGTTTAAAAATACAAAGCAATCTATCAAAATCAATCGGGATAAATGGAAATATTTTTCTAATAATAGGTGTGTCACCAAGATTATGCAAGAAAGATTAAGCTCAGTCGCTTTTGCGCAGGTTCCGCAAGTCATTTGTAAGGGTTACCGTAAACACTGTACCCTATTTTTCTTTAAACAAAAAAAATATGGCTGTCAACCTTAAGAGACATACGCATTCAGTGTTTAAAGAGTGGGTTTTTTATTAACAGGCTTCAAAAAAAGGAGGAGGTTCTCAATTCGACTGTATGTTTTTTTTCTGTTTTTCTAATACTCACTGTAACGGCTGGGTCATCTCGCAGAACTCGTGATAGTGGACTTGCGGTGGAGTCAGCACAGACAGCGGCGCGAAGCGATGCTTGTAGCGGACGGCTTCGTTGTCGAACTCCGATTGTGGCTGTTTAATCTTGCCTTGCAGTTTGAATGCTACTAGTGCCTTTGGAAGTAAGGAAATAAAAACATCTATACTTCATTCATTATAACATTAGAAATAAGAAGCAGGGGTGCAAATTGCAATTTGCCATTCATTTTAGCAAAAATGAATGCAAAAATGCAAGGGACTTTAGCGAGAATAAGATCCAGACATATTAGCCGGCCGGCCGTACTTATTATGCTTATTTGATAATAAACCGCGATGAAATTGTTGCCAATAGCATCGAAGCCATCTCTGGCTATTGCTGCAGCTGCCTTGTTGGGAATAGGACCGTAGGTTGTTGTGCTCATGTAATGGCAGTTACACGGTTTCTTGGTTGGGGTAGATTTAATGATGTTACTGCCCCAGCAAGGTTTTTAGATGATATTTTCGACGAATTCACTTATGAAAATGAATGATAAAATATTTGTCAATAATTGAATTTGATTTATATGTGTGTTTTATTTAAGTCAAGACGATTACCTTTAGTATCTATACATATGCTCCACGCTAGATTTAATAGATCTAGCTCATGTGAATGACACGTTGGCGCAATGAATCGAGGCGAGGTCTCGCCTATAGCACTGCCTAGTGGGTTCGATTCCCACCCATGACAAACATTCATTTGACGAAACGAAGTGCTATTTTCAGAGGACTTATTTATTTAGAAATAATTGAGTACCTATCTTGTTTATCAGTCGCTTACACCCAAAGTACAAGTTCTGCTTAGTTCGAGGCTAGATTATCTTAGTGCTAAGTTTTACTAGTAAATAACCACAGTAGGCAATCCATTGGATACGATGTTTTTAGAAAAAAAGGTTCTCTTCGCAATGTTAAATAACCTAATTGATAAACGTCGTCAGCCCTTTTCTTGTAAATTCTTCCAACTAGAGATATAATTTTAGTATGGTTGATTGTATATTAAAGATCTGAACGATTTGCAAATTTCATTAAGTCGTACAATGCGAAACCCAAGTCCATACTGCGATCGGCAATCTCCTTTTAAAAGTAATAATGTTTATTCTACTTTTACCACAAAGTTTACCCTAAAAAGAACCTTTTTTACTTCTGTCTAATGCTTAATGAGTGGAGTATAGGACAACTCACACCAATATCATCTGACTCCCAAAATTACCAGGCCTACTCACTCTTTAACCTCAGCTTTACCCATATTGCAACGGTTTTGTGAAGGTTGATGGAAACGCGTCTGTACTATGATATCAGAGATTATATAATAAGCTCATTAAAGTACACCTACAACTCACAAGGCCAACCCTACTGTAATCTCTGCGGGAGAGTATTTAAAACCCAATTAGGTCTTGCCAGTCACATTAGAGCTCACATACAAGATTCTTAAACGTTCATTTATTAAAGAATTATAGTCGGGGTTGCCGTCGTCGAAATCGACGAGAAGGACTATACCGGGTGATTATCAAATAACTTCCACAAACGATATGACATACTCAGTAGGTGATATAGAAACTATGTAAGGTGATACTTTTTTTAAAGTGACTTTAATTGAAAGGTTTTCATACAAATAATGCTGCCTGCTCAACTGATTTGTATGGTGACTTTGAAATATAAGATAGTTAACTAAATCAAATTTTCACTTACATAGTTTCTATATCACCTAGTGAGTATGTCATATCGTTTTTGGAAGTTATTTGATAATCACCAGGTATATCAGAAATTATTTATTAAATTCATCTCAAATCGATAAGAAATGTCGAATGTTGAACATTTTGCTACGTGTATTGCAAGTTATTTGTAACGATAAAGTTATGATGATACAGTCGACAATTAGCTGACGCACGACCTAAAGAAGCCTCGAAACAAACGCGGGGCCGTAGCAACCAGCGGCACACGAATAAGTTTCGACATGTAGAAACTACCAGACACCTTCTAAATTATTGGAAAGACATGATATGACATTTTAATGCGAGTCCGATTTTAAAATATAGCATTACTAAATACTGAGACATCTATTATATAAAAATAAGTCGAGTTTTCCTTCCTGACGCTATAACTCCAGAACGCACGAACCGGTTTCCACGGTTTTGCATTCGTTGGAAAGGTCTCGGGCTCCGTGAGGTTTATAGCAAAGAAAATTCAGGAAGAAAACAAAAAAAAAATTCTTTTAATCACCAAACGAAATGTTACATAAAACGAAGCCATCTGGTGGCGAAACGGAGTTCGCCGGGTTTGCTAGTGCTTAATAAAATTAACATTACTGGGACGACTTACACCAAGATCTTCTGCCCCAAACTAAGCAAAGAGTACTATGGATGTCAGAGTCTAATAAACGAACTTAATTAGTGTAGTGTTTATATCTTAGTATTAGGCACAATACACTGTCTCACACGCACAAGTGGTAGTAGTGAGTTGACACTGACACCTGTCAGGTGTCAACGTCATCTGTCGGTGTCACTCATCTGTCAACGTCACTGTCCAGCGGAAGCATGAGCAGTCGCATGAGAGACCGTAGTATGGCGGACGTAGTGCGTTACGGATACACTTGGTGTGATGGTGAGCCAGTGATAAGTGCACACGGCACACATTTATGTACTCTACAATTAGATAACCCAGACACACAACAAACACAAATGGTCGTCACATTAATGTTTGTCGTGGCTGGGAAGCGAACCCACGATGTAATTGCTTTTACTATCTTACCTTAGTATCCGTCGCACATATTCTGCATAACCTGGCACATCCGTCCCTCTCTTGCGTACGACGCGTAAGTTTCTTCTTGCGAGCGCCGTTGCCAGCAAATTGACAATTTCTATGATGGCATTAGCCCAGCAGAGGGACAGCTTATAGGCCAATTACTCACTACTATTTTACCTTATAATATCCGCCACACATATTCTGCAAAACCTGGCACATCAACTCTCCTCTCGCGTAGGGGCGCGTCCGTTTCTTTTTGCGAGCGCAGGTGCCACCAAATTGATAATTTCTATGATGGCCTTAGCCCAGCAGAGTGACAGTTTATAAGTCAATTACTCACTACTATCATACCTTATAATATCCGCCGCACATATTCTGCATAACCTGGCACATCAGCCCTTCTCTCGCATACGGGCGCGTCCGTTTCTTCTTGCGAGCGCCGGCGCGTTTGGCGTCTTGGCGTTTGGAGCCCTCGCTCGCGAGCGTTTCAGCGCGGCTGAGCGCTGACACCAGCCAGCCGTAGAGGAATTCGTATAAGTACCTGTGGGGGAATTTGGAAGGTTAATGATCGATGAATATAAGCATTAATTGGTTTTGTTATGTTTGTTATATAGCACTGGCTATCCATCAGCGGCTTCGCTCGCGTAGACTGTTCTTCCTGTTAAAATATAGCCAAAATTAAAAAAAATGCCTTTGTCACTCGCTAATAATGTAGCTTTATATTGGTTAAAGATTTTTTAAAATCGGTTCAGTAGCTTTAGAGCCTATCTAAACAATCAACAAATATTTCCTCATTATAATATTACAGTAATAGAATAGATAGCAATATTCTTCCATCTTTTTTTATATAGAACGACATGATCTGCTCAATAAGGCAGAGTCGAACCCCCAACTTTTACACTACTGATAAACTAAAAGGTCTATCGAACTCTTCTGGTGAATTTCCTTACATTAATTTAATACACTACTTTTTTTTCCATGTATCATAAATTTGTAGGTTCAGAGCAAAACATTTCCTTGATTTTTAATAAACACAATTAACAATCAAGTATTATTATTACAAAGTAAACTTGATTACCTTCACGAGTTGTTTTTTCTGCTGTACTATTGTTATCTTTATGTAAATTTAGTGTGAAGAATAATTATAACAGTTTTTTGTATTGCCCTTCAACATGACCTCACTTCACCTGAAGAAAAGCGGCCGTGAGGTCCAGATATGAAGTTTACACGCACCTAGTGACCACTGGTCAATTTCATTTTGAAGGACCGTAAAAATGCCTTTTCACGCCCTGCTTGAAGACATCAGGACCATAAGAGAAAGGAAACATGCGCTGGAAGAGCGTTCCACGTCTGAATGGTGGAACAAAGAAATGAGTCACTGAACGTCTATCGTCGTGAAAATATATCTTTATCACGGTGCCTCTAACCAGTGTTGTTACAATGGCCATAGATTGACCTTAAAAATATAGTCCTCTCGATACAATCTAAATACTGCAATACTATCGATAGTGAGGCGATATTATTAAACTTGGTTGATACTGACCATAGTATCGAATTCGATACTATCGGATCAAAATTGACGATATTATACTATTGATGACCTATCGACGCGTTTCGACACTATCGATAGTTTTAATTCTAAACAAAACAATCGTCAAGGGTATGGACCCTTGAAACTATGGAGTTACGATATGACTATCGATATTAAGACTGATTGTCGAGATACTATCGATAGATTATCGCTATCGCAACATCACTACCTAACCAGCCACTAACCAGAAGATGTAATGGTACTCGTGCAGGCTGTACAGCTCCAGCTCCAGGCCGGACAGCAGGTGCGCGATCATGACGCGCAGCACGTGGTACAGGATCCAGGTGCCGAAGCACGCGCGCGGGCCCGTGCCTGCTGCGCCGCTCAAGACAGCGTCCACGCTCTCTGCCTGGAAGAAAAATAACCAGTTATTAACACACACCACAAACTAAAAAAATCATATCCTGGGTATCTGGGTAAGCGTGCACCACCATCGGCCCCGTCATCGCTCACCACCAGGCGAGACTGAGGCTAGACGCAATCCCATTTCAGATATCGGCGGGATTCATTTGTCATTGTACAAGCTCTGCTTAGTTTGGGGTCAGATGATCTTGGTGGAAATTGTCCCAGGTAATCATTTATATAAAGCCATTCGCCGCTTTTAGTTTAGTTTTAGTTTTTCACAAGGTCAAATTATTACTGTCCAAATTTATTTTTATTAATACGTACCTACATTTACGCCCATTGCCCAGACATAGGCAGGACTTAAAATAGTAATTCGCTATAATCCCAACCCTTTCAGGTAGGGCTTGGTTTCAGAACTTAACAAAATAAATTGTATCTGAAGTCTACTTCTCACATTCTCGTGAGATGCTACATGATGAACGGCGAGCTCTGTCTCAGCCGTAAGTCCAGTAAATTAGTAATTTTCTCTTCATTATTTATTGGCCACGTATCGGGGAAAAACACATGTGGGAACACTAAGCGAATTTAGGACGTCATGAGTTCGCAAATTTTGCAAAATAATAGAGTTTAGTCATACACAGGAAGGAACTAAGATTTCAGTGAGTATCATTACCTCTTCTTGAAGTGCAGCGAACTCGTCCAACAGCAAGGCGAGCTTGTCCCGCTGCCGCGCGCGGTTGTGGCCGCACACTTGCAGCAACACTGCGAATGGGCGCACGCAACGAGCTAAGAAGTTTTCTACGAACTCGCGTGCCTGTTGACAGAAACATTACTGTTATCTCAGAAGCCTGAATAGGCGGCTTAAAATACTCATGCTTTTTGCCCTTGACCCTGGCTTGCCAACGTACATGTTCATAATATTAGACCACTCTCATATGTGTCGAAATACAACGTCATTGGTAACAGAGTCGCTTGATTATTTATTCATTTATTTATCCATACAAAAAATAATACATTTATATTTCACATTTACAATGCCACATAAACCAATTTTGGTTTTACCGGACACTGGTATCCGTCGCCTTCACTCAGATAACAATTAATGCCCGTCTAACTAACTAAACAATATTCACTATGGTCTCATAAAAGTACCCTCCCCGCCCATTACCTATCGCAACACCGCGCGGCCGGCCGGTCAACACAAAAGTCCCATACAGAAAAAACATGTATGAAGTGTTAATAGACACGGGTGGATTCCGAGACTCGCTATGTTCTTAGTAGTGATAAATAAAAAGATTTGAGATTATTTTTAACATTTGTTTTATTAATATGCTGTTTAACTGCAATCGGTAAGTCGTTTATCAAATTGGGTACTTCATACTGTAGCAGTTGTTTGCCATAGAAATTATTATACCATGGAATATTTAAAGTAATTTTTAATGCACTACGTCTTAATTTTGTGTTTTGCTTGATATTTTGAAAGTCTTTGTTAAAAAAGTTATCTACAAGTATATTAAGCTTCACCTGTTCATGATGCACTGCCTTGATACATACTACTAACCCCAGTAATCACTCACGCTTTATTGACTATTCTTATCATTTAAAAGCTGTTCTTGAAGAACTATGTCTCATGGAGAAAACTTCGCCTGGGAGCTTGTCACACAACTTAAGTGTCCAATAAAATACTCGTATGGCACCTAATTACAAAAAAAAACCTTGCCTCTTCTGAGAGATACTCCAGACTAACGTTTTTTGAACGTCGGCGTCTTGCCGGTGACCCTCCCACAGGAGTTGCCGGCAAGACACCGACGCTCGAAGAATACTAGTGTGGGGTCTCTCTTAAAATGCGGGTTAATATTGTGTTAAGGCTATTTTTGTACTTACTTGCGGCGTTGAGATGGTCGCTTTGGGCGTAAGCGCCGGCGGGTTAACAAAACTCTTGACGGATTCCCTCAGAATCTCGACGAAGGCGTGCTGCGGCCGCGGCTGGCCAACCGGCACGTTCATGCCGCTCTGCGCCGACATCGCGGCCGGCGCCGGGCTGAGGTACAGCAGCTGGAGCGCAGAACGAGAGAGGATGCACGCGCGCTGCTTGCTGAACTCCATGAAGAAGTCCTAGGAAAATATGATTATTTGTTTGGGTGTTTCACCATTGGAGCAGAAAGTTCTAGAATGAAGACGAATTGAAGGCAAACGCTACGACTCTTGAAGGTGGCAGAATTTCAGTAGATGCAGGTTGCTCAGGAGAACAGTGTAAGAGGTCAACATTTGAACCATTGAAGAATGATCAATTATTCGAGCTGAAAGATCTGGAATGGAGACCATTTGAAGGCAAACGCAAAGGACACTCCTAAAGGTTGCAGGGTTTTAGAAGATGCTTGCTGCCTCCTAGAAAGCTGTGAATATCTATGAGAAAGACAAATGTTGAAAATATAACGTGTACCTGTTAATTATAAGAAGTCCTAGGAAGATAAGAAGTTTTCACCGTTGGGACATTCTAAAATGGAGATGATTTGAAGGCAAAATAGGACGCTCATGAAATCCCTCCAACAATGAAAGTTTGGCATGTTGAGCCACTTATGAGGCAAGTCAGGCACTTGATGCCTGTGCCGGGGTTGAATTTAGATTTTCCTTATGTTTATTCTGTGTTACTAGTTTTACAATCGCCGATTGCAGCGCCACCATGTCTTTTTTCTGTAATCTATGATGTTGGCGGGTCGCACAACCCGCAATGTCACTGTGACATTGCTGTCAATGGTCACTTTTTGGCTAGAGCGCTTGGCTGTGATGGACGTCCGCTCGGCTAAGGAATTTGTGATCTAGGGATTTTAGTATTCTAGTTCTTGTTATTTTTGGGTTTCGTTGTTGTAATCTGTAGCAGTTATATTTTTCATGAATAATTCGTTATCGTTACTAGTAAATTTGTGCTACCTTTTATTTTTAATCTATTACACCTATGATCCATAAGACTAGTTTTATTCACCTGGGTGTTTATTTCAAATTACAGTGGTTTTATCAGCCCATCTAGTAAAAGCTCAGCATGTCCATATTAGTCAATACTGTTTTGAAATCTTGTGATGAGGACTAAGACTAAAGACAGCTATAGCGCCTAAGGTCGAGGGTTCAAATCCCACCCAGGACAAACATCTATTTAAGTGTGTATTCAGAAATATTTGAGTATGTTTATGGGTCTCTGACACCCATGCTACAAGCTTTCATCATGGTCAAACCATCATGGTGTAAGGTGTCCCAAATCTATTAATCTAACCAGACCATATATCTTAGAGGCCTTAGCCCAGTCAGGTCTGACCAGATTCAGACATTGCTCCGCGCCTCCACGATGCGCTCCATAAAGCCAAGGATAGGCACAGATGGCGGAACATCGTCAATCACAAGCTGACACAACGGGAGGATGACGACCCTCAGTAATGCGTAAAACGACGCGAGGAGGAGGAACCAGATCTTACCAGCGCAGTATGAAAGTTGGTGCACGACGTGATCTTCCACGCGTGCCTCAGCCTCGTGACGAGCTCGTCGAAGTACTGCAGCGCCTCGGCCCGCGGCTTGATGCGCGTGTAGCGCGGGAACGTCGGCGGCAGGAGGCGCTGGTTTATCATCGGCTCAAAGCCCATCGGGTTCGGAGAGTCGGCTGTTAAGTAATAATGACTAAGTACCTGGCATACACTCTGTCTCACTTCAGGGCTAAGGCCTGCATCATTATAATAAGCCTTCACTACAATCCTGGTTACTATGCCTGGTAAGCATAAAAAGGTGGCGTTGAGACGTTAACAAAATAATATTTCATTGATTTGATTGAATAATCCGTTTTATTCCTGAGCTAAATTCATACATTTTCTTAATTATTAAACTAATTTAATAAGTTACATTCCTAATTACTTGTGTATATAATAACCTACCGAAAAGCAGATGAAGTGTATTTGCATCCTTCACCTGCGATATTAAAAAAGAACAGTAGAAAATAGACATAATATCTGCAGATCAACAATTAACTACTTACAATTGTCTAAAGGCTGTGTTCCTTTCCCCACTGTTTTGGTAATAACCTTCATCATCTCAGAGCAACCATTCAGCAGTGCTACACAGTCTACTCCAGACTGTGAATCCTTCTTGGTGATCAGGAGAAGAGCCTGGTAGAACATCCTGGTAAATCGGATTCTGGCTGCCAAAGCTGGCCAGAGGTTAGTCTGCAATATAGGTAGTCAATTAGTATAAAAATGCAACACCTCAAATCCCCAGTCCGTCCGCATAGGCGATGACGTGGTCGAGCGCACGGACCGTGTCAAATACCTGGGATCTGTGTTAAGCGCTTCCGGGGACATCGACAGCTACATCAGAGCCCAAATTTCCGCGGCTTGGGCCATATGGCGTTAGGTGGCTGGTGTCATTTGTGACCCCAAAATGCCGATCAAGCTGAAGGGGCAGGTCTATAAAACCATAATTAGGCCCGTAATATTGTATCCGTTTATGGCAGTGAAACATGGCCGTTACTAGAGCGACACAAGCAGGTGCTGCGCGTCACGGAAATGAAGATGCTGCGGTGGAATTGTGGAGTCACGCAAAGATCGCGTGCGGAACACCCACATCCGGAGCAGCCTTCGTGTTCGTGACATCGCAGACAAGCTGCAGGAGTGCCGCCTTCGTTGGTATGGTCATGTCTCACGGAGATCGGCAAACTACGTGGGCAACAAATGTCTGGTCATGCCGCCTCCGCCAGGGACCGGCAGAAGAGGACGACCTAAGAAGCGGTGGCTCGACGTTGTCAAGGGTGACATGCGTGCCAACAGACTCACCACTGAGGATGCACAAGACCGCGCAAAGTAGGCCAAGAAAATAAGAAAGGCGGACCCCGGGACCACCACTCGTGTGTGGGTTCACAACCGGGATAGACCGCACGTATAATGGTGAATTAGTATAAGAATTAAGGTAAAAAATAAACCTTTTCAGCATGATATTGTTATAAATAAATGCAAATCAAGCTTCACTAGCGGGGACTTTATGCTGCCAAAATTATTTTGCAATATAATGTACAACTGCAATAATGTAATTGAAAAAACTGTTACGGGGCATAGTTATAAATAAACCTGTACGTACATTAACCAGGTTAAAGTAAAAATAATTAAATTGCACCAGAAGCCAGATTCCCAAAATAAAATTGATACAATCATTGAAATCATGGCTAAAATGCGAGGGGAGGTCAAAAAGTTCGCGGAATGGGGGGTATGGTGGGGGAAATGGTAACTTTTTACTAGCTCTACTAGTTTGGACATTCAATTTATAAATACGAAGTTTCATTAAAGTCAGGTCTTTATTTACTGAGATACAGCTCAACAAGCGAATCGATCCGATAGAGAATTTGCACCATGATTTTCGCGCAGTCATTTGGCGAGTTTTTCGCTCTTTGTAGTGAAAACTCAAACAAAGTAACAGACCGGATTGTGACTGGAGATGAAACTTATGTTAATTAATATGACTTTGGGCACAAGCAAGACTCCATGCAGGGGCCAGAGTACAATACCCCAAAAGAAGTTCAAGGTGCGTTCATCAGCTGGTAAACTCATGCCTACTGTTTTTTGGAATACAAAAAGTATCCTCTTAGAAAATGGTGTCAATTGAACTCTTGAGATCCTGTGAGGGAGAAATGGTGGTGAAAATTGACCTTGGTGTGTCCTTCTACACGACAATGCACACATGCAAGTTGCGATGCCAGCTGTACAAAGAGCGTGCTTCAAAATGTTTAAAAGTTATATCGATAGGTTAGACTGATTTCCAAGGAACTATTATCTGTTCCTAAAAAATAAGAAAGAGCTTTTTGGGGATACATTTTTAGGCGATGAAGAGGGCAATTCCAGCCTATTTGGAGGACAAACACAATTTTTTTTTTTAATATATAAATACTTTTTTGATAAATTTAACAAAGTAATCAGAGTGAAGGAAGAATGCATTAATGATAAAAAATATTTTAAGTTCAATTTTTATTCTTTACCCTCCATTCCGCGAATTTTTTGACCTATCCTCGTATTACCTCATCTTCTGGAGTCCTGGCTTTCTTATTCAAATCTTCCTCCTGTTCTCTCAGCAGGGCCACACACTTCTGTTCAGTAACTTCAAGACTGGCATCATATGTATTTGCAGACTGGGGGTTTGATCCCAGACGATAACCATATCCCATTGGTTGAAAGTCTTCTTCTTCAAACACCTGGGCTCTGAAATGTTTTATGCCAATATTTATAATTGTATATAACTTTCAACTGTAATCATTTCAAAACTCGGTAAATGCTATGAATTGATTTGTTTCCCTATCTTATTTGCATTTATCTAACCTCTGTTTTACAGGAGTTATTTTACAGAATAATTCTCTTAAACATGATAAAAGTGCATCTTTTATCTGAATAGCGATTTTGAAAAGTGGATGCGTAACAAGACTGATCTGCAATTATAAGATTTAATTGTAGTGTTTTTACGTAAATGTCAAAAACTCAACCATCTTAAAAACTACACCAAAAAACAAAATACATAGTCACTCACTTATTTATACAGTCTCTAATACAATCCAATAGTTTGTAGACAGCAATACAATAAGCTTTTAGCGTTTTGTTGTTGATAGAATGTGGTTGATGCAAATACAGATTTGTAAAGACTGTCTGCGCGAGAGAGTGGCCTTCTAACCAGGACACTATGCAAGCCATTGTCGCATCAATGATACCTATTAGCTCACTTGGGTCCAAGTCATCAATTTTCAGCTTACCAGCCTGAAAAAACAATTGTTTAGAATATTATTTTAACATACTTAGGAGAAACAAGAAGTAAAAACTGTTAAAGCTCTATCTGTCAAAAACAAACATGTTATTCAATTCAATTCAATGTATTTGTTTTACATTATCACATAGAGGAAAGTTGACATTCTTTTTTTCTAAATACCTCTAATAGATAACAATTTGAATTATGTGAACCAAAAATTTGAATCCAAGTTAACATGTAGCACAAGTGTCGAGGGAGTCTATGACCATGGGCTCCTCCAAATAACTTTTCGCAGAGTGATTTTCACCCTTGTTGAATTGAGAGAGACAAAACGAGCAATAGCTTCATCTGACAGGAGAAATTTCAGGAACCGGTAGAATTCACACTTGTCAGAGTGATAAATAACATTTATCAAACCTGTTACAAAACAACTAGGTAACTGTCAGGTAACAGCTCGGTTGGCCTCCATTTCACTTGGGTTTAATTTGGAACGGGTTCGAGTGATTTTCACACCTCAGTGTGAAATTCCACTCATTTTGAAACACAGCCCTAGTAAGAAACAATAACTTTCAACTAAGATGCTTTACAAACCAGTGAAGGCTATTTTAATATAGGTTATTTTAATTAACTAGTTATTTCAAAATTATATCTATTTTAGGTCCATTTCTTCACTCATGGACAAAGAGAAGTTTTTAAATCCAATTATGTATTCTGAAGATTGAATTGGGTGTCAATTATTATCAATTATCTATATAAGTATGAATTTAGAAATATCTAAGTATGTTTATCATTCTCTGATAATACCCAAAGTACAAAGTACTTAATATTTATTTATTTATAATTTCATGAACTTTTTTAGTTTACTTATGACATAATCAATAGTAAACACTGTTAAACAACATACTGCAACCGCTTGCTGGAAGTTGAGAGGTTTAGGATTGCCTCGGTTGCAAAGCATCCCGGCATCCATTTTGGGATCCATCATTTCAATGGCTGACATAGCCTCAAACAGTCCAAATAAGTGTCCATCGTGTAGCAGCTCTCCTAGTTTCAGATCTATAAATATCAAAATACACACATAAATTTAAAGACGGTAAATAATAGTGAGAAGTTTTAAAATAATATCATGTTTTATACATACCTTGAATATGTTTGAAGAAGTCTGTAGTTATATCAACCCAATTATAGGTCACTTCAGCTGTAGCTGCTAAAGACTCCATAGTCCTAGTTACACAGGTTAATTGTATAAAAAATTGGTAAGTAAATATTTTTAAATCCTACCAAAACCAAAAAATGTATAAGATGAAACTCAACGCATTTGCAAGATTACTAAGAAGAGCATTTAATCTACTATCATACGACACATAAAATAGAAAGCTTCTGAGACTATTTTAATACATAAATACTTAAATTTTAGATAAAAATAAAAATACTACGCTATCAGCATGCATTTATACTAACCCGTCACCGTCATAATAATCATCATTATCACCCATTTGTACAGTTTACTTGATAACTACAAACACCAGTTATTTTACCATTAATTTCTCGATTATATGCGTAGTTACTGTAGATTTAGTTATTTAAATTAAGATTAGAATCGCCCTTTGATTCTGTAGTTTCTTTTCTTTCTATCATCATCCGCCTTCATGATTTTTTCGTTTTGACACTTTTGACAATCGGCGTTTGTCTATGGTATTTTAGAGTTGTGAAAATACGTTTCTTGACAAAACACCGTCTAGTTTATTTATTTATATAACAGGGGCCCAAGACAGAATTATAACGAAAACATGAGAAACAAAAAAAGCTAATCTTATTAATAAATGGTCTGTTTATTGTACACATTAGTTTTTTTCAGTTCTCTCATGTTACTAGAATAATTGTTTTCGCTTTATCGACGTAGTCTCTCTCGGACATCGCAATTATTTTTGTATATTTTGGGTCATTTTACATCGTTTATGGTCATTTTTTTAATTTGTTTCTTGAGGGCTTTCTCTGTAAAATAAAGTTTTGTTTTTATTGTTGGACAAAAAAAATGATAATTTGCATTTTAAAAAAATCGGAATTTTCGAAGAAAATCCACGTACCAGAATAAAGTAAGTACCTATATTAATTTTAAAGGACAACCGCCAAATCCCATGCAAAAAATTCCCAAGCCCGGCGCTCAAGAAATGTATCTAAGATTTTAAAGTACCTACCTAATATTATGAGAAATATTGGAAAGTATTGCCAGATTCAGTGCCTAACATGTTTTTTTTGCCCAGTAAAGCTTCACAGGCGCTACATGTAAAAATGTCACTTTTAAGGGAAAACTTAATCCTCTTGCATTAACTTATGTTTACATCATGTATTTTGTTCATTTTTATCTCATAGAAAATAAAATATGATGCGAATTAGCCACTCACGTGCTTGGCGCAGCAGGTGGGATCACCGTTTTGCGCTTGCGCCGCGCATGAAATTTGACACCACTCCGGACCACTCGCCGCTTGAGATGTAAACCGCGATTTATGAGTCACACGTGTGGCTTTAAGCTAAACAAATTACTGTTTCTAACTGAGGAATAGATGCTCTATTTGATTTTAAATACAATATGCTTAGCATACTTAGTAATAATTTACAAAAAATATCAAACTTCATTAGTGTGAAAAATACCCGACTTAATGAACGAAAAATTTTTTATTGTAGAATACAGCACGATGACATGTGTTTTTTATATTTGAATCCATCATAATATTAGTTTTCCTCTTAATTAACATAATTTTAAACTTAAGTTTGACTTGAAAAAAAAACCATAAAAAAAATTCGAAGTTTGCAAATAAATTTCGCGATGTCAGCGGAAATAAATGAATAAATTAAATAAATGTCTAAAGATAAATGTTCGAAAATAGAACAAAAATATGTTCAGCTACAGAAAGATACGTTTCCTATCTCTAATATTTGGTAAGAAACATGGCATTAATAATCAGGAATCACCAAGTAAATAAATAAAATAAAAGAAGTCTCATTATCAGCAAAAAAAATAATGATTTACCAATTTGTCTACATTTCAGACAAATGCTTGGTGATCTTATGAAAATCTGTTTCGAAATACCCATATTTCGAAACAGAGCCAACTGAAGATTATTTTGATATACAACACCTTTACTAATGCATAATTCTAGCATTTTTAAGGAATTTACGAACACATATTACATCATCATCCATGCTAAGTGGCAGCCAGTTTTCACAAAGCATATTCAATCACTGTCATTTAAAAAATCTTTGATTTATTTTAACGAACGCATGACTTTGAGTGATGCATTTGTCCATAGTCTATGTATTTTTTTTTTAAAAGGAAAGAAACGGTCCAGTGATTCAGTTATTTGAGCCTGTTTAGTATGTGAAGCGACCACTTGCCGCCGTGCAACCGTGGTTGCATAAAAGCACTTTGGACGTCTGTTTTCATGCAACCGCGGTTGCATGAAGCACTTTAGTGGCTAAGACATTGATTAAGATTGATGTGAAACGATTTTGGCCATTTTTACTTGTTTACGAGTGGAGATCACTTTTTAATATTTGGTGTGGTTTATTTTGATTTTGGTTTTCAATGAACAACTATTTAAAAATATATATATATATACAGGATGTTTGGTATTGTACCCTATCAAGGCGAAACGTACACATATTAACATGTCTGTGTTTAAAATGTTACGTCGAAGTCAAAAACTGGAAATTGTAAAAATATTTTCTTTTTAACGTCAATGTCAAAATATTTATTTACGAGAATACATGTCAAAAGGTCTTAAAATATAGCATACATTTTCCATTGTATTCAGTCTGCATGCAGACGTGTGAAAGTTTCAAAAACTAGCTAGTTTTTACATAGGTAATTTTGAACAAAACTCTGTTTATTCCTTATCACTTTAAAACCATTTTCAAATAGCCCTAACATTAATTTTTTCTCAAATACGGTTTTAATATTATTAAGCTGTTGTATATAGAAATGCACTTAATGTATTTATTCTTTTTATAATTAAAATGTATTTGTGACACGCAGGTTGGTATAACATGTTAAATTTATCTCTTTTCTGTCGTTTGATAATATCATTATGTTTCAGAAAATATTCTGGGTGGAAGTTTGTAAATACACACACATCTCGAAGGTATATACATGGGAGTGGGAGAACATAACATTTTTTTGAAAGTGATCGGCAGCTATCTACAAACCAGGCCATAATGATTGCACGGATACAGCGTTTTAGAATTTTAAGAACCCTGTCAAATTCAACACTTTAGGAATATAATTTGGTGAAAAATATGCTTTAGTTTCTTCAGGCCTGGGGCAATTTTCTGTGGGCCACAATACAATTTTTTTTGTGTGACCTGACCAGCGAAAAAAGCTACCAAACTCGATGTTAAAAAACAGGGTCAAGCTAAGTTTCTACGAGTAGTAAAATTTAAGGTGCTTCCTCACCTGGAGCATTTTTCTGTAATGTAACTTTACAGAGTCGATCATACATCAGGAGAACCGAGCATTATAGTGCGCAACTTTATGATACAATGTATAATTTCGATACAACTTTCCTAAAGGTTTGTATGGCGGTATTGTAATGTAAGTAATGCTCAAAATCGAATCTGAAATGTAAATTACCTGCAAAAATTCGTCATGTCAGGTAGGCAGTTCTGTAATGTAATGCTAAAAATCGAATCTGAAACGTTACATGGCAAGAAAATGCTCCACCTTTAGGTTTAGCGCCGATATCGATGAAACAGAGATTGATCAATGGCCATCTCCGCGGCTCTATAATCACTATGACCTTCTTTGTGTTTTTTTAAATGTTCGTTTTACGGCCTGGGTGCGAGTCATACAGTCGAACATTTTTTTATCTTTGTGGTTACTGTGGTTAGGCTGCAGGCATATATTACTTAGCAGTGGAGGTAGTACCTTTGTGATTTAAATTTATATATGATCAATACGAAACTAGGAATAATAATTCACCAGCAACGCAGCTTAGTCACGGGTCGTGTTCGTGTCGTTAAAGTTTGAAATAAAGAACATTGATGCAATATTAAGGGTTTTTTTTTGTCTGCAGCGTTTCTATTTTGTCATCAACTTGTATCATCTAACAAATAGGTCTATCGCCATGAAAAATTTTCATTTTCAGATAAATAAAATGCACTGCCATTTATGTTTTTTGCTGTCACGCCACGAGCCTGTTCCTTGTGTAATAAACCGGTCTTTTCCGTTCTCATAAAATGTTCCCATTTCGTTCGAGTTCCAAACAAAATACTATGGGAGGAACCGTCCGGAACGTTTCAAAAACGGTATTTTTTAAACCGTTTCCAACTACTTCCAAGCCCAGGCATTGTTGTGGCATGTCAGCATGCGTTGGCGCAGTCTTAGGTGAACTACTTAATAGAAACAAATTCCTACTTTTGAACTGGGACGTTATTTCATCGATCGTTTTTGACGCTCTGACCGGTTATCTAGTATATTGCTGATCGAAGCGCGTCTTCCGCCAATTAATAGTTATGAAAGCTGCCGAGGACTGCGAAGTGAGCGAGTTTAGGGCCAGTTCACATTCACGTTCATATTTTCCCGTGCGCAGAACCATCAACTTCAATGTAGCCTAGCGTTATTTTTAAGTGATGGGCGGTACAATGTACATATACGCCAGCTTATCTTTTTAACTTCTTAATTATATTGTGCCTGCAGCGGCGTCATTCGTTTTTTTCTTTTTTGGCCGTTTTATGAGGGTCTTTTTTATTCCAGAAAAAAGGAATCAGTACCTACTTACTTAATACTCCTTATAAATTGTCACTCACAAAATAGTGCCGCGCTATTTATCGAAGTAGGTTAATGAAAAGAGCATGAAAGAATAATAGAAATGTTAAATATAGATATTGCTGTGCATATTTATTTAAAAAGGTAAATACTTACCAGGTAACCCTACCTTAGGTAGGTATTGTAGGTACCTAAGTATTCCTTACCTATTATTTAAATACTAGCTTTCCGCCCGCGGCTTCGCCCGCGTGAACATCATTTTAACAGACTTCAAAAAAGGAGGAGGACCCGTTCTATGTTTTATTACATATTCGGTGAGCAGGTCGGGCCAAGCTTGTCGAGTCTAGTAAGATAAGTTAAGTTAAGTTAATAACATAGAATTAAGAAATGTGTACTAACATCCTATGGGCTTATGTGCCTGACAATAAATGTTTTTTTTTTTTTTATGTTCCACTGTATGTATTTTTTTTAATGTATGTTCACCGATATCTCTGTCAATTGTGGACCGATTTTCAAAATTATTTTTTTATTCAAAAGTGTATATTCCTGAGGTGGTCCCATTGTCAGCATATCAGGATCGGATGATAGGATCCAGGAAAAATCGAGGGAACTCTTCAAATATTATAGGCACACCTATAACGATTTAGGTATTTTTGATAGTAACTCATGCAGTTGCTCTCGAAAAGTACCATTTGGTGAAGTGGAACTGCTGATGAAGACAACTGATGGCCACCGGAACTACCCAATACTAAATATTTATCGGGTTGCAATATTATAGTTTTATTAAGGGTGCTAAGCAATTATCTTTTTGTAAGTCATCATCTCATGTTGATGAGCTGGTGATGGAAGGTACAACTCCATAACGGTTAGGAGGATAATTCTTTAAATATTATAGGTACGAGTACGTCAAGACCGACAATCATATTCTTTCAGGTTATTTAAGTAAACTGATGATGGAAGGTTAAAACTCCCTAACCGTTTAATTATTGGAAAGGATATACTTCAAGGGTAGTTTGATGAGAGTTTGGTTAGGTTCTGATTATGGGATCCATGACAAAGTAACGGAACTCTTCAATTCTTAGGAGCAATTGGACGATACTTTTTCGATTTATAAAATAAATAAGAACTATTCACTGAAAATCAAGAAACAAACAAAAATTTTAACAAAAAAAAAAACAACTTCAAAAATTAACTATTCCAAAACAAAGCACTAAAAAGTAAATAAATAATTGCGTATCTTATAAAACTCATACGATAATATAATGTAGACCAGGTACAATTATTGTTATTGTTGTAGTCTGTGTCAGCCAACGTAGGTTTGTAACTACCTACATACATACGTAAACGTGATAAGAAATAGGTATATTACTAGGTATATTGTAGTGTTTCCTTGGCTGAAACCGACTCCAACAGTAACAATAATTGTACCTACATTATATTATCGTAAAAGTTTTAGAAGAATACGCAATTATTTCTTTACTTTTTAGTGCTTTGTTTTGGAATAGTTTTTTTTGAAGTTGGTTTTTTTATGACATAAGTAGATACAGATTTTTTTTTCGACTTGCGATACTTGTTGTTAGGTATAAATAATGTTATTCGCAAAAACCTTAGTCATAGTTAGCACCTTCGTCCTAAAAAGAACCCCTGTGCAGATTTGAGGCTCCTGGCACTTGTAGTTACTGAGATTTCGTGATTAGTGAGTGACCTTTCGCTTTTATATACTTACAATGTGACCCGATCGTAGATATGTCTATGGTTCGTAGTGTAACAAACGTTAAGGCTGCAAACAAGGATTTAAAAAAGACGCAAATTCATCGACAATAAACACAAAATAAGAGCCCGCAACTTATTATTTTAAATTTTACAGGGGTTTCAATTTTTTTTCGATTTTATCACTCAACTTGTTCAATTACTTGTAATTTTGAGATTTTACTTAATTTCTATAGCCACGATTAGATATTTTTTGTTAAATATTTGAAATAATATTCTTTTATTTCAAAATAAAATGGCTACCAATATTAAAAATACTACGGAAGAAACCGTTCATCGGCGAACTGCGATTGATTTCTCCTAACGGCTCAGGCCGCTCAAGGGTACGAAGCTCAACGGTAGCGAAAAGTACGCAACTCTAAATAAATAGTACCATTTTTGATTTAAATATATTTAATACTGTTATTGAATAAAGGCGTGGTCACTGGTGAGCTTTCTGTTACTGTATCGTAAATATCGCTGTCCAGCTGCCCAGTTTCCATTGTAGAATTATTTCCGTCGTTAGTTGATGTGTGAGGTCCACCAGGCTTGGACAAACTGACGCCACCCAATCCCATGTCCATACAGTCAAAATGAAGAATCTGTAAAAGTATTTAATACATTATATTAAAGCATTGGTACCTAACTTAAGAAGTAACTAGTTTTTAGACTTTTTAAACAGTATCAGTATCTAGTGATCAAAGTACGGCTTATATTAGATAGCTCTAATGTTTGATAGTGGTTGTTGTAATTTCATAAATAATGATATCTAGCAACAAAAATTACTTTCAAATATGTAACCTATTTAATTGGTAACGACTCCCACAGGTATGAACACAGTAAGCATTGTTTACCACCAAAACGTAAAAAAATCAAATACAAAATAAGGTACACACCAGGTAGGAATTATTGGATTAATATCCCATGGAGAGGGTCGGGCCTAGGCACTCGAACCAGAGTTCTAATCCGGCCAGAACCATCCTTGTGTGCATTCTTAAATTTAATACTAACTCTTCGGTGATGGATAAGACCGATGAAAAACCAAAGCAAACGGATAAAGGCAAAAGTCTCATCTCAAGCCATCACCTACCCAAGATGCTAATACGCTTGGTGAAAACTGGTCTTCTGATTATTCCGTTCACGATGACAACAACCATCAAATTGCCTATGACTACCCCGTTTGTGAAATAGTCGTGAGGGTATGTGTATGTAAATAAGTAAATCTTATGGCAGCTTCACTTCCACCCTCATAGAAAAAGGTGTAAGATATTCCTTAGAACCCACCAGTACAGGAGCCATGTCAACCCGTGTGTCCATGTCCATGCAAACGTGAAGTTTCTCCATGACGATGGCCACATCGAACAGCCGCACACACATATCGACGAGTCCTGGAGGCAGGTAGGGAACTGGTACAGGCACGCAGAATGGCGGTGGATTGCGTGCTGGAACGTAAGAAGTTTTATATGATACGTAATCCAACAGAGACCTAAAGGTCATAGACATAGCTCTTTTTATTATTATGCTAAAGTAGCAGTGGCTAGCTACTTAATAGCCGAATTGAAATCCGCATGTTTAAGCATGTTCTAGAGTAAAGAGCGCATATTGGCAAACGCAGTGTTGAACTCCCTCCGGCAAGGTGGACCGATGATTTGAAAAAGGTTGGTGGCAGAAACTGGATGAGTCAAACTGAGGATAGAGCGCGACGGCGCGCATTGGAAGAGGTACAGGTACAGGTCCAGCAATAGACTGTATTAGGCTGACGATGATGAAAATGGCTACCCCTATATTCTTCATTACTTGGTAGTACTCAAGAACGCTATAGATAGCTATATGCCGCTAATGGCCGCCACTAGAACGACAGCCATACAGTTTAGTTTTAATAGTTCTAAAGCCTTCTTCTTCTAAAGATTTTTTATTAGAATATATTGATTTCGAAGAATAACGAAAATAACTCGTTTTGAGTTAGAGAACCTACCAATACTGCATAATGTTTTGATCTAAGTGTAAAAAAGCAGGCCCTGCCAGAATACCAGCTTCTCTGCCGTGCCTGCACGGCTTTGGCACATGCTGAGGCAGGGTTCTGGTCCCGAGCCTGGTGGTGAAGCTAATTTAATTGTTTTTTGTTAATTTTCAATCTGTGTTCTGTTTTTAATATTTTTGTACCATATGTTTTGTAATTTTGATGTATGGGTCATATGTTTTTGTAATTTTGATGTATGGGTCAAAAAATATTTTTTCTTCCTTTTTTTCTTTCAAAAGAGTCTGATTTAAAAGAGACAGATACCTGTCTAGAGTATACACTCTATCATATACATAGCTGTAATTTGCCTGGAAGAGCCTATCAGCGATAAGGCCTTCTAAATTGAGCAATAGTTTACAATTGAATACTTAGCTGTCAGTTAAATATCAATCTGCAGTGAGGAATATTATCTATCTATCTAGTAAAAGTAAATTACCAAGTGAAACAGACCGTTCACAAACACGCACGAATAAATAACTATATTCATAAAACTGTATACTTATTTAGATTATAAGAACTCGTCCAATCGAAATGAGAAATCCTCAAACGTGCCAGCAGAATACTTGAAACTTTCACATTACATTATTATAATAGCCTCATTATTTACTATGTATACCCAAACCAACACATTTTTTCTCAGCGCTAACCTTCTATAACAGTCATTTATTCACGAAAAACAGCAAAATTTGGTACAAAAATTTAATTTAAAAAAAGTATTTTCTTACGCGCATCCATGGCTCGTTTTGGAATTTATAAAAAAACATAACTGTGGAATAATGGATTTTCATACAATATTACTACACGGGTAAAGTGTGTAATAATGGATTTGCATACAACATTATTAACCAGATTTTGAAGGAGGATTAATGAGCCACTTTCTCCCCAATTATTAGGTTAGTTTGAATGGACTTTCCGAGTTATAGGCGAAGTAACATAATATGAAATATATTCAAATTCCTTTTAGAGATTTTATACTATAAGTTTAGTCTGCACTGCGGATCTATAGTAACAGAGGGTGAAAATACAACAAGGAATAAATATATCTTTCATAGAACTATTATTGTAATATATTTTTACCTGAAAATGTATTCCTGAACACGCTATCATTGTTCATCTTCACCTCCAAATCGATGAGGGACTGTGTCGGCTCGAACGTCAGCACCGCACACGCTGAAAAGTTGCGGGAACCAAATTAGGTCCTCATTCCTTTAGCTAAGCTAAGCTACGGCTTAAGCGTAGCACTAAGAAGTTCACTTCATACTAGCATTTAAAAAAAATTACAATGCCATGTTTTTCATCTCAGGATAGAAACTAATATCATCTTGTGATATACTTGAACACCTAAAGCATTTTGCGAGGTCTTGTTAGTTTTTTTCGTCATTATATAATTTGGTTAATTATATGAGTTAAATAGCTTTTGAACTAAGTGTTCTATGCCTATTTTTGGCAAACATAATAAATGATAATCGTTTATATTACTGTTGGTGCTCAGTAACTCAGTTGGGAATAGCAGATATACCTTTAACTTGACCTAGACGTGAAAGCAGACGTACTTCATTCATAAAGTAAGCCACAGCTAGAAATATAAGCAGAGCTTATCACAAAACTTTGATTGATGACGGGTAGCTTATGTACAATGCACTTGTACTTATTAAAATAATATTTGCCTCTCTTACTTCTTCTATCGAAATGAAGAGCCTGTATGCGGATACCAGTGCAGCAATTGCACTGCAGCCCCTCACACTTGCACCTTCCTCCGGTGAAAGGCAGCCGCAGCCGCCAGCCCGGCTTGTACCACGGTCGGGGCATCATGTCTCTGATTGTCTGGAAAGAATACATATACATACTTCTAAAGCAGGCCATTTAGGTATTGAATTATGTAAATATCTATTAAGTAATGTATCCCCACTCGTCCATATGATATATCAGTCCAAATTGGTTTTGTTTACCGGGTGATTATCAAAAGACTTACGACAACGATATGGCATACTCTGTAAGTGATGTAGTAACTATATTATGTAAGTTTTCTTGAAGTGACTTTAATTGTAAGGTTTTCATACAAAAAATGCTGACTGTTCAACTGATTTGTATAGTGACCTTGAACTAAAAGGTAATTAAATAAATTTAATTTTCACTTTCATAGTTTCTATATCACCTACTGAGTCTGTCATATCGTTTTTGTAAGTTATTTGATAATCACCCGGTAAAGGTATTTTGGCTTGCGAAATGATATATTAAGACGTATTTAAGATAAATTTACAATAGAACTATCTAAATACTTTACTTTTCTGAGTCTACATACACTACAACACCAGATTAACCAAAATCAATAAATGGAATTTTAAATCGGTAAATTACCAAAATTGATAATGGCTCAATCAGTTTTTAAGTAACAGTGTGATTTGTAAGTTCTCTAGTCATAGACTTACCATAAAATATGACAAGCTAAACAAAACACAGAATCTAATGTGAAAGACAAACCAAACCAGCCGTCTTCAACAATGTGTGTGGTGTGGTTCTAAATGCAATATGCATGGAATGTCCACATGTGTCATCAATTTATGCACGTTTTAATTTACATCTAAAAATGGAAAAGTGAAACGGAAAGTTAATTACTAACCTGGTTAGTCTCAATGTCGTAGTAAACCGAAAAATCTTCCACATCCATTACTTCGTCATTTTTTGGATACTTTTTTATGTCTTGTGGTTTCTTAAATCTTGATCCTGAAACACAAATCCATGTAGACTATTTATTCATTGTAGCAAGTCGTAATAGAAGTTAAGTACCGACTTAATGTTTAGAAAATAATAGAGTTAAGAAACCGTACTTAATTTTAATTGATTAAATACAATATATTATTCTTTGATTGCGTATTATTAGTTGATTAAGGTATCAAGTAAATCACCCAAATTGAAAGATGTAGTTATCAGGTCATGGCTGAACTTCTTAACTAGAACTAGTTGGTGCAAAAAGTGTAAGTTAAAACAACATACCTGCACTGACCATCACACCGCACATCACCAAAAATACATAAGCAGTTTTCGATTTCATTTTGCCGTTACGCTTCGATTGTTTCTACCTCTAGGGACAACATACAAATGATTGGACCTCGTTAACCCACGTTAACACTGGCAAAGGTTCTTCTACAAACATTTGTATGCAAGTTATGCGCACGGGCGCAACTGTCTTGCGGGACTTTCTAGAGAGAAACTCAGGCGCATCGTATCGATACTGGCGCGACTCTGCGACGGTAATAGCTATCTTTATTTCACACAGGGCGTTTTACGCATACATGCATAAATGTGTTGCAAGTCACGGACATGAATATATAAAGAAAACAAAAGAAAGAAAAGTTTTTAACGGTTGTGTAATAAATAGTGGTACTTATAGAAACTAGAACAATCTTAAAACTACTTTACCAAGTTATTAGTAACAAGAATTCTACTGTAAACACTACTTACTCTCTCATTACTTCAGAATGTTAATTTGAAAATATAGATGTTGATTGAGTTTGGACCTTAGACTATTGATATACGGTTGGTAGTCAAATCTCTGCCTAATGCATCTTATTTATTTATTTCTTGTCATCATCGTCATCATAATCATCATCCTCGTCGTCATCATCAAATATACTAAATAGGGAACGAACAACATTTTCATCGTATTCTTCTATCTCGTCATCTCCTGCGTCGATCACAGCATCTACGCCTCCTTGAGGGTTTGGGATGGAGATGCCACCTGCATCTTCGGGTCTCACCATTACTATGCCATTTGCACCCATTCTGTGGAATTGAAGCACTTGATTGATGTTATTTAAATTAAAACCTAGGTTTGTACAGTAACATACTCACGTTCGTTAAGTGCAATAAGTGATATCAATCTATCTGTTTACTACCTACAATATGTAAAATGCATGACGCATAGGCAGATCAATCTCAAAATTATATTTAATTATATCATTCTTACTTGCTTGCTTTAAATAGAAGTAGGTAGCACCTAATAATTATGATTAAAGTTATTAATTTTAGCATACGAAATAAATAAGTTCTTACCGAAGGCAATTGAAAGCCATGTCAAACAGCTGAATATTTCGCCACTGTCCGGTCATTGCTAAGCAAAAGTGAAAGTTCCTTCCAGGAAAAAATACATTGTAGAATTTCGCACACACTTTCAAGTTCGTCAATCTGGGTGGACTTATGCAAATTGGTTTTGGGTTTTTTCCTAAAATCAAAAAAAAAACTTATCTTATATTTTAGGTATTCACGATATTATCGGCTTCAGTAAGATGCATAACCAGAATTCAACTTCAAATCAGAGTAATTTATCAAAGCTTTAATAATTATAATGATTAAAAAAAGCGTTTGATTGATTGATTAGAACTTATAAGGTCGGCGCAAATGTAGAGCCTGCTGTGACATGCTGAACTAGCATGGTTGGTAAAGAAAAAAAGATTTTAAAGAACGATGTGTTTATGGACGTAAACAAAAAACTAGGTACTGTACCTGACATAGAGTTTTCATACATAATCCTGTCATTCATTGACATAGCGACATCAAAGGCAAAATCGCCCGGATGGTACGTAATCTTCATACATGCTTTCTGATTGAACAAATCCAATACGTATCCAGTACAGCATTTGCATATTCCATTTGCACATACACAAGGTCTTCCAGACACAGAAGTTTCAGTAGCAGTTGTGGTGGTCGTGGTTGAATTTTGTTTAGAATTGCGGTTGCGTCTAGCCAAGTTGTCTGCTCTTGAATATTTTCTTAGAATTACACGATCCAGCAACATAAGTTCAGTTTCAGGTAAATCCTTGTCTGTGTAAGCTCCTACAAATGTCTTGTTTCCATTTTCTGTATTTGGAACTACATATAAGTTACATTAGTTTCTTATAATAATTATTTGAATATAAATTGTAATAATTAACTGTAATAAAAGCAAACTTAAATAGGCACATAGACTGAGTGTTGGTCCTCTTTCAGTTCCAAAAGTCTACAAAACGAGTATCATGAAAAATTACTGGATAACTTTTAAGGCCTCGCTTGAAACTTGTGCTACAAAAATTGGATTCAAATACTTAAGATACTTTCGATCCGGTAATTTAGATACTTAAACAAGGTTTGAAATTTCAAGTAAGAGATAAATGTAAGTACTTACTTCTTTTTCCTCCGCACACAAGCACACATAGCAATTGGATTATATTTATTGTTACTAAATATCGCATCATGCTCAAGGTTTATTTAGTCGCGACGATGCGCGCACGCAGGTTCTGCGGATATCACAACGGTCACTCCAGTTTGCCTGCGCTGATCCGAACCGGTTCACTAGTTAGCATCTCTATGCTAAATACTTTCACATCTTAATCACTAGTTAGAGTGCAAATAACAACTGGTTCCTTTTTATGCAATCACAATGATTAAGATGAATCAGAGAAAAAGTTTTAAAAAATGCAAACAATCACTGAACTCGCCCAAACCAGGCAGTCGAATGCGCTCAAATAACTTTTTATTGCAGTCGCCTTTTTGTGGCGAAACTCAAACATGTTGACCTAGATTTCGGTAGGTAATGATTATATATGGAAGCCCAGTGTAAACCAAATGCATTTAAAAAAAATACACCACAAAATGTTTTCTAAATGGCGATTTTCTTGGTTAGGGAAGATTCTAAACAATTATATATTTTTTTCTGTTTTAAACAAGAAAGTCCCCATTTTAAAAACTTTTTATGATGTATTTTTTTTAAATGCATTTGGTTTTTTAATAATTAAGTGGTATGATCCCCTAATGTATCTCGTTGAAATGTATGTGGTGAACAGTAATTGATAAAATAGTTAAGTTTTTGAAAAAGGTTTGGAGGAATAACTTTTATTGTTAAATTGCGTTCAAAACTTCGGTAAAAAACAGTATTTTCCACTTCTTCGGTTTCATATTTTTTTTCTAAATTATTATTCAGTGCTATTAATGTAAATGCATCTGAATTAAGTAGGCCTAGTATTATCTCTCTCTCTCTCTTAATATTCTAGCTAACAATGAAAAAAAAGCATGTACCTTCAATATTCGCCCTACAAGTAACCAAAAAAGTGACGCAACCCAGAAAATTTCGAAAAAACGTACAAATCATAACTCAAAACTACCAAAAATCGCGGAACACATAAGGGGATAATTCAGCTAGCCCTCGTGATGCTCTATCACTGGGCTTCCGCGTATCACTCACATCCTGTATATTATATATTTATATTACTCGCTTCTGGAGGTGGTTTAAAATTTTAAATTAAATTACGCTAGGGTGACAATATTTACCGTATAGGGGAATTCTATTGAGGTAATCATAATTAAAACTCCATTTTAATTTAGCATTAGTAATTTTAATAATTTAAATCTAAAATAAATATTTTAAAATAATTTAAATAAGGCCTACGTCAACTCAATTAATTTTGCGACCATCAAAAAAATCTCCGACTGCGTCACCTATAGCATCCAAGGGACCACCGGCATCATCGTCAGATCCGCCCCCAAACAACCCGTCTCCAACGCCAAGAGCATCTGCAGCATTACCTAAGAAGCCCTCATCATCAGCATCATCATTACTGCCGCTTCCAAAGAGGTTGACAGGAGCAGGGCCGGATGAAGCTGGTTTTGGTTTCAATCCCGTTTGAACTCCAGAAGCTCCAAGACTAAAAAAGAAAGACTTACTAACGTCTCATTCAGTCGTGCTCGTGAACTTTAGGCTTAGTTATTGTTACTGAAGGCTTTTGAATTAACAGTTATTACTATCCTAAAGATCATACAATGAAAGAACGATATTTTTGCCAGTCAACAATTTGCTAGTTAATTATTACAGAACAGTTTTTGAATGCTTAGTATTGTAAGTAGAGCGAAAATAAGTAGGCAAGCTGTGCGTCTACCACGAGTTGCGACTTTAGGTTCACATTATCGTTCGCGTAAAAAAATGTACTGGGATTTGACATTGTCATGTCATGTCATGTGTCATCCCAATACATTTTTTTACGCGAACGATGATGTGAATTTAAAGTGTCAACTCGTGGTAGACGTACTGAGCTCAGGTTTTTTATTTTAATTGCCTTACTGCTCATCTTGTTTGCATGTCTGTAGTTATTATTGACTGACTTATTGGCGTAATATACATTGCAAAACTCAATATTTATAGATCAGAATGTAGCATGTTGTGCTACGGCTACAAAATGTTACTTTTAACCCAAAGAAAACATATTTTGATCGGATAGATAGATGAAAAACATTGACGGCTAAACGCTTACCCAAAACACCTGAATGACGCCGAGTAAACCGGAAAACCGGCAATGTCCGCGTTGATGTCTAAGCAAGCAAATGCGTTTCTATTCCGGATACGGATGTTTGATATTTCTGCGCAGACGGTGATAAAGGGAGCCCTTCTTGGGTTGAAGCAAATTGGCGGCGGATCACTGGCTGAAATTATAGCATAAAACTATTTGAATTTGTCCTATGAGAATAATTTTAACTGGGTTATTTTTTTTTAAATAGATCGGCTTTTGACCTGCATTTCCACTAATTGTAAGCAAGCCTTAAGATAACAACCAAAGTCAATATTCACCTGAAACTCTTCGACGAACTACAGTATTGTTATTAAGACTAAGTTTGACATCAAACATAAAGTCTTCCGGGATGAACGTAATATTTCCACAAGCCTTTGTTTGGAATCTCTGCAATATGGCTCCGGTGCAACAGCCACATTGTCCTTGGATACAAGAGCAGGGAAACCTGACCAACGACCCAGTCGCGGGTTGCTGTACTTCATCTTGTTGAACACTCGGGTTTTGGGTGACATCCGCTACAGGACTATTTGGCGTCACTCCTTCTTGCAACACTTCCTGATCGTTAATTGGAGATGCAGTAACTTGCTCTATTTGTTCTGTCACCAATTCATTTTCTGAATCATTTAATTCGGTTTCTGGGTCATTTACTATAAAATCATCTTCTGATGGCACAAAAACTGGCACAACTACTGTCACAGGAGATTTGAGTACAGGTGTCGGATTTAATGCCTGTTCCCAGAGCGCTGGCGGGACTTTTATTTCAAGCACCTCGTATGGTCTGTCTTCGTCCAGTATATACTCATCTAAAATGAAAAAATCTATAAATATGTATTTTCTTAATACATCATTTATTATAAGAGCAACACTTACCTGATATTGCGTGTGTTACTGTGCAGTAAATTAATAGAATATAACTTATTTTTATGGTGGCAGTCATGTTGGTTTAAAAATAAATTAGTGTTGGGAACAGTTGCGGATGGCTTGCCGCTGCAAATTGTTAGCGTTGCAGGTTAAACCCAGGTATTTAACTGTCTACTAACAAACTCACAATATTCATTTTGAGTTGTCACTTAATGAAATGAAACAAGTTTTAAATTTTAATGCCGGTACAAGAGAAAGTCGTGCCAAAAAGCATTAACAATGCAAACTTTCGATACCTGTACTGAATTTTTGTATTATCATTGATTCATGATAGGTTGCCATTACTGTTTGCTTTGTTTCAGAAATACGCAACTAACGCAGGAGGAAATGTTCTGTCCATTTTTTGTAACTTGACCTTTCACATTTTATGAATTTTGTTCAGTAATTTTCACCGGTGATTTGCCTATGGCCGAAACAGATGATAGGATTAAAGGACTGATGTTCTGGCGCATGTCCTTATAGAGTCAGTAATTTTCATGATTAACACTGAAACAACAAACACATACCTATTGTCTAAATGCTTCGCGCTTTTTTAACTAATCAAAAATATACAATTTTATTTCTCCTTAACAATAATTTATCATAAAACGAATGTCCGAAATGCATAAATTGCCAATATAAGCTCAAGATTCAACAGAGCTTGCATAAGCAATCGTTTTTTTTTACTTTTCATCCTTACAGTATCGAATTAAGGCCTGTTCAGACCTGAGCGGTATTTGCTGCCGCTGTGGATAGCGGTACATTTTGCCGCGAAACTTGATACTAAATACCTGAACGAAACCCGCGCGGTATTGTACCGCTACCCACAGCGGCAGCGAATACCGCTCAGGTTTCAACAGGCCTTTATACAGCTTTTTAACGTACGAACGTATGATCATACCGTCACACTTTTCTTAGGTACAAGTAAGTTTACTTTTATAGCGATACACTGTATACAAACATAATGAGACTCTCCCACCGCGAGAATCTTTCTCATCAGAATGTAGATGTTCGTTGGATATTAATATTTAATGTGTTTGTTTTCATAGGATTGTACCTATCTGCTTTGTAGTGAAATACTCATAGGCATAATAATTAGAAACGAGTAAATTTTTAAGATCTTTTATTTTTTTGAGAAGTTTAACAGCTAAAATAATAATTTACTATTTACAGACAATAAATAAGTTAGGTATAAAATAAATAGTTAACACTAACATAACCTAAGTAGATGTCATACATGTGACCACTCCCCACGCATCATTTTATTTTGTCTTCTTCTGTCCTTTTTATTTTTATGGTCCCCGGTTGATTTTCTCAGGAAAGTATCTAAATTATCCAATCCAAGAAGGTCGCTGTAATCTTCATCATTTTCACCATCGTGCTCTTTGTGGGGTTTGTTATTTTTATTTTGGCGTTTATGCCTTCCAAATATACCCAGTTCATCGCCAACGGTTTCACCGATCTCAGTCAAATGAAGAACATCTATGTCCTCAAAGTTAAAACTACTTCTATGTTTCTTTTTTGGCAAGACTATTCCACCAAGAAAATCATCGGGAACGGTTTCTCCCTCCGCGTTATCATGCGCCCTACTTTCTTCAGCAGTCATTGATTCTTGATTAGTTGCAGAAGTTTCTTCTGAGTGAGAATCCAAATCATGGACAATTTGAATCATTTCATCATTAACTTTTTCTTCTGTTGTCATAGGAAATAAAGGAGTAGATGGCATTTTGGGAGTTATTGTTTCAATTTTTTCGTAATTTATTTCATCCATAATGTGAGTAGATGGCATTGCTGATTCCTTAGCTGTATTAGACACTAATGGAGTGACAGGTAAAGAAGATAATTGACCCGTTATATGCGCTAGTGACATTTCAAGGCCAGCATCTTCAAAGTGAGTGACACTTTTGGCTGTCGATGTAAATATTGAAGTATCGTAATTGTGATTTAAACCAATAATGGGTTCAAAAGTTTGGTCCGTTTCGATTTCAATCACGTTGAAATTGCTTCGCTCTGTGCTAGGAGCGGCTGTAGGAGCTGCTGTGGGAGCGGGTGTTATGACAGGGACTGTGATCAGCGGAGATGGAGTAGTGATAGTCGTGGATGCTGAACTTTCGGCTGTAAACGATGTAGTAGTTGGTTTCTTTGTAGGACGCCTCCTCCTTACTGGTTTTCTTGTAGGACGTCTCGTAACTGGCCGAACTTTCAAAGTAGTAGTTGTAAGTCTTACAGGTCTAAGAGTTGTTGTTCTAGTTATTGGCTTTCGGCTTGGACGACGGGTAGGTCGGGGCCGCCTTGTGGTTGTGGTTGTTGGTGCAGGTGCTTGCTTTTTCTTATTTTTATTCGGTTTCTTGCTGCCTGACGAACCAAACAGGTCTCCTAATAAGTCTTCTCCTAAAAGACTGAATCCTGTATAGTCCGCACTGTCCACATCATTGATGGCGCTTAAGTCGCCTGAAAAAGAATTAAAAGACATTTTTAAACTTAATTTATTAAATAAACCCATCAATAACAAAGTAACAGAGCGATGGTTAGCAATTATTCATACACATACCGTCATCATCATCATCGTCGTCATCATCGTCATCGTCGCCGCCGAGGCCGAAGTCATCATCATCGTCATCATCGTCGTCGTCTTCATCGTCTTTGTTTTCGTTTTGGGGCACCAATGGGAGGGGATCTGCTGGCTCTGTGGTCACGCCCCTCGGCCCAAACTTAAAGCAGGATACCCTCACGGCGGCCTCAACGGTTTTCTTTGACTGTAGCTCCAGCCCAAGACAGGCTCTGAATTCTTCACCAGCTCTCGCTATGTTGTATACTCGGCCACAGAATTTCGATATACCGCCGGGTAGTGGTAGACACACAGGAGTTGGTTTACGACCTGGTAAAGAAAAAAATATTATATTCAGAAAACATTTTCTTATATTAATATACAATAATCACTAGCACCCTTGTACGTTTCTGCTTCGATAGACTATCCACTATAAAGAGCTCCTTATCACATGAAGTATAATATTTTAACCACAATGATGGCAAACAAGCTTGTGGGTTGCTTTGCTAATTATAATATCTTAACTATTATCGTTAAAGAGACTGATTGGATAGAAATGAACTTAATATGAAAATAAAAAGTACTGGATAAAGAAATCACAAAACTTCCTGTATAACAAAATATTTACACGTGGCCAGCAAAATTGAAAATCGCAGATTGTAAATTTAGTTTAAGTATCCTAATATTTTATTCAGTCATTTAACTGGTCGTCAAATAAATGAAAGTAGGAGAACATATTTTTCCGGTGACAAATGTTTTAAAACCGGTATGTTTAAACGAAATTTGGATACGAGAGAGTTGTTTGATTACGAAACGGATATTCTCAAGATCAAATATTCATTTGAATGACTTACTAGAGAGAGTCCGGTTCGTGATGACCTTCTTCCCAAAGCTGAGAGACACTGACATTTTGTCACCACTCAAGTACATCAGCGATGCACACCCTGAAAATATACAAATTCACATTTAGTAACGAATAATTAAACAAGAGGATATTTTGTTCCATTTTAAAATTACTGTGTTATTTATTCGGACTTTAGAAGCGTACTTCTTCATTTTGCTTGTATCATGTATTGGCTTTGATTGGAATTCATGTGGCAAATCAGAACTCAAATAGTAAAAAAATCGGGTCTAAAACATGATTAGTTGAGCAACAAGTCGAAACTACATGACCAAGGTATTGAAGTTACTTAGGCGGGCTTTGTGTTGTAATTTAAATAACTTTTTTATTCCTAAACATTAATCAATCAGATCTTGTGATTTTATTCACCTGGTCCGTTTAGGTTGACAACAGGCACCTGGAAGTCCCTGCAGCAGTTGCAGTATGCCTCAGAGCATTTGCAAAACTTATTTATGCTGTTATCTTCCAGCTGTGGCTTGTCACTGTCATTTCTGTTCTGGATAACCTTCTTGTTATTCTTTTGTTTTCCTGTAACAGTGAAAAAATATCCTTAATTAATTTGAACTCGTTTTTCAGAAATATATTTGTTAGAAATTATGTTCTTCTGAAAATAAGTACGTAAATTGCAACACGCACATAAAATGCTTAAGTATAAAATAAATCACTTTTATAAGACATTGGATTAAAGTTTAAAAGTAGAGCACTACCAGAATTTTCATTAAATTCTAAAGTATTTTCAACTTTCTAGGTATTCGTTATATTTTAGCTTGATTGCAGTTACTTTATAATCCATGTTTTTTTAGTATAAAAAAATGTACAATTTTTGTATTTTTGAACTAATACAACTACCTTATAACCTAGGCCCTATTGATTACGATATTTGTATACCGCCTTAATATATAAATATATAGTAAGGCGGCATAGGCATTTCCAGCCAGCCGCCATTTTTTTTTCTTGATGTTTCTGCGCACGAGGAAAGTGGCAGAAATATATTTAGAAAGAAGACACTTAAACAAACAAAAAATGTTTCAAAAAATGCTACCCTAAAGTGTCATGTTTCCGAGTTATTTGAAGGTAAAGATCGTAATGAAAAAGGTGATATTCATTAAAAATATACTCAATATGAGGCTATTATGTTAATAGAGAACAGATTTTAGGACATTTTAACAGTCTGTTATTTACTTTCGCAATCTCCCCACATTCCAAAGTCGTCTAGAAGAAATTGCTCAGAGTGATAAGGTCACTATTTGCCTATCTATGCTACTATATTTTCAATTTTTGTTTGTTCTGTGCATTAAAGTTTATTTTATTGTAATTTGAAACTTTTTTGTAGTGTTTTTTACCAAAAAACAGGTAATATCCACATTAACTTTGTCACTCCATAAAAATGCAGGAAATACACACAACCAACGGTTTAAAAATATCCTGAAATCTGTTATTTGTTAAGAAAATAACACAAAGAGCCACAAAATTTGTAGGTTTTTAATAAATACATATCACATTTTTCATGTTGATTTTGCCTTGACGTGACGACACTTTAGGGTACCATATTATCGGAAATTTTTGGTTTTTTTTTGTGTCCTCTATCCATATTTACAACTTTAATTGCGCGGAAACTTGTAAAAAAATGGGCAGCAGATCGCTAAATATGGTATTTTTATATGGTCGTCAGCTTCCATACAAAAATGTTCAAACCCCTTTGAATCATTAATTTTCTTTCGTTATGAGGTAAGCGAACAAAAGGCTATGTTATTCATATCAAGTAAAAAACATAACTTTTAATTCCAATTATCATATAAAATAAGTTACGAATTAGTTAAAACGAGTTAGTAAAAAGTAACCCAATCATTGTAAAAACACATAAGTTTATTAATTATTACTTTATGAAATTTGAATTTGTTGAGTTTTATTTGATACACCTCACAAACCTAATAATTTTAAACTAACAAAGATGTTTTCTCATAACTGAGTAAAAAATTACATTATACTATCACTAACTAGTATAATTAATAATTTTACTGATATTATCGACTTTAAAAACCCAAGAAATAAGTCCACGACTCTGTTTAAGGCGTTTTTATTGACAGCGTGTGTACTGAAATTTTAATTCATATAATGTCAGAAAAGAAAACGATTTCCTTGAAAACAGTTGACACCAGCACGCATTCACGTATCAATAAAAACCCAACCGAACTGATTAATAATCGCCAGCGAATAGTGTAATTTACTACCAACTTTCACGAGATCGGGCATTCGATCGGTTTGTTGAACGTAATCTCATACATAAAGATGTAACATACTGTATAAAATAGACTAAACGGTCACACGTAATTGTTTCGTGAACTCGATACAAAAACGCATCGTGGAAATTAGTTAATAGATTAAAATAGCTTCATGATTGTCAATGTTATGTCTCAATATAATTCAAAAATGTGTAATTATTGCATATTTACATTATTTAATGTCATACGTAATTTATTAGGGAAAACCATAATAAAAATCATCGAACACGAATAAATAGATACGACGACTGTCTATCATCGAAAGTAAAAAATATTGCTTAGTTTCAGTTAGGTTTTCATTTAACTTAGTATACTAACGTGCCAATTCTTAAAAACTATTAATATATGTTTGTTATCGTTTTAGGAAATAACATAATAAATTATATAGAAAAGTTTCCAGCCCTAAATTTTGTAGTACAGTCTACTTAATATCTCTGTTTTCCATTTTTATACCTAGCCCTAAAATAAACTTAATTTTGGGCATCGTGGCCGCATTGTGAAAATGATTCTCAATGTTGAACAACCCTTAATTACAATTATAGCTGTAGCTCTTTCCATTTCACCGTCACATGATTTAAGTGATTTTTAAAAATTACATTCTAAAATAGAAACTTAAATCCAGCATTCAGAATCGACCCAAATATTCGTATCACCACATCCTGGACTAGCCTTGACTCGACTAAGCTACATACTTTTATCTACGAACCAAGCTAACGAGTCGGTCCAACAACTACCACATTTTGTTCATTATCATTGGCCTTGACGTCATTGACCGACTTCTCACAGCCGCTTTGGTAGTTGGAGAGAATCCTTTGTATCCATAATAATAAGTAAAGCGCTATGTGATTAGAATTACGAAACGCGCGCTTTTTCTATCGTAGAATTCACGCCTTATCCTGATTTAATTAATTAACCATATGACTCATACACTGAAGTTCCTTATTGCTCATAGTACTGATATTACGAGTTATACAAAGTTATAAAGTTTGGTTCACTTTGTTGAACCATCTGTCTCTTTAGACAGAGAGAACGATCCCCTTAATTATATTCACTGTAAATATTGTAAATTCGTAACAAGTAAACTGTATACACTGAATATTCTTTGTTTCGATGATTATTTATTTGAGCGATGCTGAATACTTAAAAAACATTTTAAGAACTTCAGTTTGTCCATTTGCTAGCTGGAACATAAGGATCAGGGGGAATTTAACTTGAAATTTGGCTTGAAGGTAGGTACACTTCCATTAAAAAAACTTAATGAAAATATTGTGTACATTATATTCATAAACAGTGCGTTTGCTTCCTCATAAAAAATTGTTTCATTCAGTGATAAGGTATTCGTAACATTATTTTGATTGAAGTTAAAGAATACTTACGGACGCTTTTGGATGCAGCGAAAGCTAGCAGCACAAATATGAGCAGAAGCTCAAATACCAGGGAGAGCTTCATTTTGAAGACCGACTCCCTCTCTATGGAAAAAACAAAAACAAAAAACATGTTCCCAATCAAATGTGTAACTTAATCATCTAAACTTCAACTAGAAACAACCTTTATTTTTATATACTATGTTTTTTGTGTTGTGAATTTTTATGTACAAACTCCTTTTTCACATTTCAAGTTGCAATTCCAAGTTTTATTTACGTTTGTAGCAACACACAAAACATGTTTAAGGTTTCTTAATAAAAAGAGTCACAATAAAAAATGTCATTTACTTAAATATTATGGATTCAACATACGTATTATAAACCCATATGATAACCACACAGGCGTTATACTATCAGAAATAGTTACGGAAAAAGTGGGCTAGATAACCACTGTTGCGTTGAAGTCTTTTCTTCGAGAACAAATCAAATGCTACAATTTACTCATTTAATGCTTTTTTCTTCATATAAAAAAAATATTGTAATGAACATCTTTATAAATTAACAGTTGCCTGTATTTTTGTCTTAAAAACCAAAATTAACTAACCTTGAATAAAAGCTTCTATGCGTTGATTAGTTTTCCAAACACAATCGATAGAAATCTTCGCGGTAGTCACACCTCGACGACTGTTCACAACCAATTAAATATAATTATAAGACACCAACTAACCCTAAAATGCAGACGGGGCCGGTGTAAAAGCAACACTGATTTGTTAACTTCGTTCGCGCCCAGAGAAATGCTGTGACGTACGTAAGACGAGAAAGGAAAACTGCCGGTTGCTGTCTCATTCTAACGCGGTACAATAGAGGGGGAGATGCGCTAACAGGGACGTACTTTATCGCTTAAGTAGAATTCAGTGTCAGGTAGACCATTAATCGCGTAATGTGGAGTGGACACCGTCAAGGAAGTGAGACTTGAATGAAAACGACATTTTAGCATACGATCTTTCTATTGATATACAAATAACAAGTTTAAATATGTTGAAACATTAAAGTGATACTTTCGCTTTTGGTACTTAATTGTCTAATACCTTAATGCTTGTTTAGTAATTATTAAGTTTTCTCATAGGCACCTTAACCAACAATTTTTATCGTAAAAATAACATTCGTTAAAGAAAAGCTTAAATCAAAATGCAGTTTAAAGAAGCAAGGCGTAAATAAAACGAAAATAAAAAATACACGTGAATCAGTCACAGTTGATTAATACAATAGCAAGGTATAAAGTCCGGATCTGAAATAACTTCGATATGAACAATTCAGAATAAAATTGATTCGTGTAACAACAAGACATCAGGAACCACAATGTTTGCAACATTGTTATCGAACTTAGTACCGATTAACAGCTACACTTTTTTTAATACATGCTTACTAATGAAACGACAGTTAACTTTTTGTTCATCGTCTAGCTTAAAATACAAATGTTGTTGATGCACACTTGACATTATGTACATAGAAATGACATAACTAAGTCTTATTAGTTAACCCGTGAATTATGTTAATTCTGCACTATTTGTTACAGTTCTACAAAAACATGTAACAGTCGCAATTGATATGGTAAATAATCGCTTAGTGTGTAATATAAATACAAGTAGTATAAGAATATGAATAGGTTAGAATTATCTTTTATCAATTTGTTTAAAAAATTACAGTTTAAAAGAAAAAATCTACCAGTCGTCAGTGACAAAAAGTTCAAATACACTACCGCATGTTTTTTATAACTACATCTTTAAAAAGTAACTTATTTTAAAACTGACTCGTCAAGCTGTAGGCTTAGAGATATTGGGAAATCGTCATGTTCTATGAAATACGTTTACGCTCCTCGTACTCGTATTTCTAGAATTTACCATAAACAGTGCAATGATCTCGGATATAACAGCGACACATTGAATTGGTCTGGCGTATACACTCCTCACCCTTTTTTATTCCCTTTTGTGAAATGAAAATTCCCAACGCTTACTTACTTATGATCACAAATGCAAACTTCTGTCGATTAATAACTAATATACCTACCTATTTTTTAACGTAACTAAATTGAAATGGGATACTTGGACGTTAAATTGGAAACAAAGTTTAAAACCGCGTTAACATTAAATAATGTTATTACATTAATTAAAGAACTTGCGATATAAAATAGAAAAATATATCCATTCGGCAATCCCCGTTCTGGTTACATTTTATACACACGCAGGAATTTGCTAGTCCACACGTGCTGTTGATAGGCGAACGGCAAGTTCTTTGTACTCAGGCCGAGATCTACAGTCGTTACTTAGCTCAGCACAGACTTATCACATTAATTATTGTCTTACTTATTAAATATTGTTATAATTATTAATAACTAAGATAAAAAATATTTAATTTTAACGAAGTCAAAAATTATTTAAAATCGATAAGGAGTAACTGATATAAATAGATGCAGCTGTTCAAAGTCTTAGATAAGTTTTTTTTTTTTATTCATTTATTTCCAAAAATACATTCTTAATATAAATAAATAAATCTGTCAAACTGTATAGCAGTTTGTCGGCAGTAGTTCTCGGTTACAGTTCGGCTAAATACATTTTTGTAATTAAGTCTAAGTTTAAGTTAAGCACGCTCTATAGATCTCGGCCTCGGAGTAATAGAACACGCGTATTGAACGAGTAAAAAATCAGGTGGGCAGTTGTAATATATTATATTTTTTTGTATTTCATGAAATAAAACATTTTTTCCCATAAAACAAAACGTTAAATAAAAAATAAAAAAGTAATACTGGCTCATAGAGGAACACACAAAACGCACAGCTTGCATTGCAAAAAAAATAATAAACAATAAAATATGAACACACAGGCCAATAGTCATCAAGCGTTGCAACAAGGTCCCCCACTTACAATCTCCCAATAATCTCGTCGTATGGGCCACGGTCACTTTCTACACGGAGAAAGTAGTCAGGAGCGAACAGTCTGGACGTTTGTTTTTGTTTGTTTTACCAATTCACGCGGCGTTCACTACGCGGTTCAATACTTTTGATTATTATATGTGTTGCGTAAGAGTTACAGGCTTACAGGTTTCGAATATACCATAATTATACTTATATAACTGGTGGAAATATAATATTTACGTCACTTGTGATTTATTAGTTTTGATTTTCACAATTCCAAATTCCAAAATACTCGTATAAAAGAAACTTTTGAAACTGGAAAATGATTGCATCAATCAATGCATGTAATGTTTCTTATTTTTTATTATTTTACTACTGAGACTCATAAAATATTAATAAAACCAACTTCTAAATAATAATGAAACCAACAGTCGGTTAATAGGGCCCTACATTTTGTTAAGGTCGGTAAAAAAGGTGAAAAGGTAATTAATGCAGTATTACTCCTCATTTTCATTTATTGTAATTGTTAAAGTCCATTAAAAGCCCTTTGTTTTGGTTTATGGAAACTAACATTTAACAGCAAACTTTAGATGTGAATTGCATTTCATAGTGGGCACAATAAGTAATACTCTTTAACTTGGTATACCAATGCTTTATACTAACTCTATTACTTGGAAGAAAGACATGTTCTAATATAAAAACTAGTAAACCACAGAAATTGATGTAAGTCAAGCTATAACTATGGATTTGGTGAATACCTCTCTATGGGTACGATGACCTTGATGTAGGGCAGTGGCGCACGATGCACTTGAATGCATACATGCCGTGGTGAGGGAGCGCAGCATGCAGCTACTAGTGAGGCCTTTATACAGAGCATTTGCCATTTTAAAGATTTTTCACAGGTATATCTGTATTCAAAAGATACTGTCACTTAATATTTCATAGATCAGATTATATTTATTTATTTCTTACTACCATTTTATACGTATATTATAAGATAAGATAAGATACTTTGTATTGCACAAAAACAGAGGAAAAATCAACGATTATTATTATTATTTATGTTAGTTATGAGAATCAGTTATAATCTCGTTGGAAAAAAATATTCAATTAAACAATCGTCGGAATATATGTAATTTAATGAAATAAACAAATAAAATTACACAGTCAAATTATTACTTATTGATTTATTTGACTTTTCAAAAAAGCAGTCCATTTACTGGCTTTTGTTGTTTGTAAATTACTACTGGCAATAAACCTGTTGTCATGTAATTTAAATTATACATGCAGTTATATAAGACCGCATATACAGCATATAAAGATCTCCTCTTACATTATCAGCTATTCTTCAGATGGTCTTAGTTAAAAGTTAATTTATTTAAGTTAGTAAAATGAAGCCTTTTGTATAAGCTATGGTTGAAATGCTGATCACATTTACCAAAATAAACTCATTTTTCTTTAAATATTGTTAAAATGATACATCTGACACTCGCTACTTTCAAGCGACTAAAGTAAAAGAAGATCCAATGTGTGCACTTCTGAACTTTATTAAAAACACATATCAATTTTTTTGCAGTTTTTTTACAGTTTTGCCTATTTTTTTAAATTACCATCTATGGACATTTTGCAGAAGGTAAGTCCTTCGTGGTAATTTTCTAAGCCACAGTTGCAAAGTTCGGGTGTTACCTCGGCTATCACTCAGTGAATGTTAGTTCTCATGTGCTCTAACGATGCAGGTTTGTCCATTTTTAAGAAAACCTCTCAGAAAAAAGTATGTTTTTCATCGTCCACCATCAGTTACACTTCGGATCATTGAACGAGTTATGAAATAAATTGTATTGAAAATATACTAGTATTATATTTTATCAGTATTCTACATTTCATAAATCTCCATTTGTTAAATGTAGAATACTAATTATTTAATTATATTATTATAATTTTAATTATGATTTGATTTTGTTCACTAAATTTTTAATTTAATTTTAATTTTGCTGTTTTGTATGGGCTTCTGCTACCTGAAATATTTGTTTATTTTTTTTATGAAGTTTATTAATTATTCCAAAATCAGTAAATCCTTAAATAAACAAAAGTAACCCACGCAGAACAGTAGGTACCCATATAAATAAGTTAAAGGAAACAAAATCTACGAAAACTTATTTCAAAATAACTTGATATCAACTGTGATTCTATTGTCCATCCCTATTATCCGGACGAGCAGTCGGAGTAGTTCAACTTTCTATAAAGTCGAGTTTTCATGACCATAAATTTCCAGGACTTCTCCGAAGGAAAATTAAGAAATCTCCAGAGCTTTTTTACTACCATATCATATTGGCTAATGATAAAACTGGTCCAGTACTTTGTCAATTACAAAAAATAAAAAAGATCAAGCGGTCATATTAGCTCACAACGACAAAGTACCTGGTAATATAAATTCATCATGCCGTAAGATGTCCACTGACATATATACTTAATTCATTATAACATTAGAATTAAGAAGCAGGAGTGCTAAAATGAATACAAATTTGCATGTGACGTTGCCATGACGATGACATACCTAAGTATAACCTGACAAAAGTGAAAACTCTTTCCGCCACAGCGTATGAAGGGATTACATAACATTTTACATTTGGTAGAGTTATAGTGGCAGTAAAAACGTGTTCGAATAAAAACCCCTGCTTCTTTTAGGATTTTGCATGGTCATTATAGTTTGATGCAAGACAAAATAATTTATTTAAGCAAAAGCCTCATAAATTCTGAAGTTACTTAAATTTAAATGAGAACAATTAAGTGTGACAGCTGCTATATAAGTAGATTTTAATAAACTCAGCATAAATCTTAAAAGTAAATAATGTTTATACTTTTACCACAAAGTGTACCCTGAAAAGAACCTTTTTTACTTCTATCTAATGCTATAATGAATGGAATATAGGTCTTCATCAGAAATTGCTCGAGTGATCGGTTTTAGACTACCTGCGACCACCATCAGTCCATTACATTGCTTCTGACACACCTTGGAAGCAAAATTCATTCAGTTCCGTTAGGGCTTTTTGATATAGATCCTTTAGTGTAAATTTAAAATATTATGAAAGTATCCATCTTGATTAGTATTGTTAGGTTACTTCTTCATTTCCTAAGTCTCTGTTATATCTAAACGTAGTTAGGTATAAGACTACTTGAAACCAATTCATTTAAAATGATGTGTCACTGCAGGGTTTGTTTACAAAACTGTTTAAATATCTTTGTCGTTATTTTGAACCCTCATCAAGTCCAACCAAACACATTGTCTTGTTAAATGTTAAGTGCTAAGACGAGACAATGATCAAAATGTTATCAGTATGTCTACCATGAGTCACGTATAATAAGATAGTTGACTTCAGATGCCTTTTTTGATTCCATTTCTAATCACTAGAGGCACTGTACTGTAATTCCAATTTCATTTTTTTTTATTGAATTATATTATTATAAAAATTACAAGTACTGCATAACATTGTTTTCTGCCAAACTGTGCAACAGTTTGTCGGCAGTAAAACAATGTCATTTTCTAGCTGTCATTGGTGTTAATTTATGATATACATACAAGACTTAACTTTACAAACTCTACACCTTAGTTTTAGTACCGTGAAGGTAAAACATGTATTTACTGTTCGTTACTTTTTTGTTATACAATTAGTCCTTGTAGTAACGAAAAAGCGAAGTCACCTTTTTCAACTAAGGCATTTGTGAAGTTAGAAGCTTGGTTCCACATGAGATCTAAAAGTTTATGGCAGTGTGAGCCATACAGTCTCGTCTTGGCAAAATTTTACAGGAAAATGTTTTTGGTCGAATAACCAATTACTAATAAAGACACCAAAACAAACCCTTACGCTCTGATTCATTTTAAATCATATAAAAAAAACACTGGAATATCTTACCTTCACTAAATTACTATGGATCACGGGACTGATGAAATATCTTTTTTTTCATATACATATTTAACCAATTATTACTTCTTAAATATAAATAATACCAACTAACTCATAAATATTAAAGATCTTGATATGGTGGAGATTGACCCAACGATTTTTGGTGCCACAGGCAAGGCCATTTTACGCTTTATGCTAACGGGCCAGATAATTATTTGTTTTCATTTTCTTCCTAAACTTAGCAGAGCTTGTAAATGTGCTTAAACCGCTAAACAGACTTAAATGCTAGAAGACCTAGAAACTAAACAAACAATAATGCTAGTCCTGAACGAGGATCGCACCTACCACCTTAGTCGCTATAAGTAGGACCTACGTGGGGATGCCTATCCATAACGCAAAAGGGTCAGCCCAAGAAAAATTTTTCATTATTATTTTCGTCACTTTTATTTTGTAACAAAATACTATCCTCCTTTTCTTGCTATGGTAAGGTGGACTTGAAGCACTATTTATTTATTAATAAGGGAATATTAAGAATAAGCCTCCCATACAAGTATTTGTACAAGCATTACAACTTGGGACTCTTCAAGAAGATTTTGAAAAGGCATTTGTAGGGCACGCAGACTTATTTATTAAGATAAACGAGATCGAATTGAATAAATAAGTATCTGTACTTAAAATATAAAGAGGAGAGATTTGTTGGTTTGTTTGTGTTGAATAGGCTACGAAACTACTAGACCGATTTTGAAAAATCTTTTACTAATACAAAGCTATCAGGCATTATCAGGGAATGTCATAGGCTATATTTTTTTTTAATTTAGGCTATGTTTTGGCGGGAAAGACAGTCCACGCGGGCGAAGCTCGGATAGCTCGTATTCAGAAATCAGAAATCAGAAATATTTATTTTTGCTACAAACACAGTCCTTATAATGGTGAAATAATATGTAAGTGCAGTGTATTTAGCCTTCTCGCAGACTAAACACACTGGACTGGATTCTTATAGAAGGACTTGTTTTATGTTTCTCTTGCAAAGTTTTCGTTTATTTTCTGCTCACCAGTAAAAGTAAATTCGACTAACGAATCGAAAAACTCTTACAACAGCCCTCATATTCGTACATAGACCTCATCGACTTATTTGCTAGGCTCTCGAGCGGATGCTCCTTTAAAAGAATCTAAAAATACGTTGCGCGCAAGTGGGTGGCTTTATTCGAAATCTCTTTTTTACCAAACATTCGAAAATGTAAACACTCTCCATAACCGCTGCTTTCTCGATGCATCTCACTGATGCATGTCATTATTGCTGCGTTATGCTTTATTTAAATTTCACCTTCTATTGTGAGTGAGGTGAAACGTGGAGCGAGATTGCTGGAAAGGAGCAGTGTCCGCTTGGCGGCGGTGACGGCTTGTCGACCTAAGAAGCCTTGTCCTTAACACGGCTATTAAAAATTCATATCTCGATAAAATTTAGTTTTTTTATCGTGAGTGCAACAAAATGTCGGTCAAACTGACTATCGCGTTGTTAGCAGTGCTGGCCACGGCGCAGTGTGCAAACATTTTAGGTGAGTACACACTTGTAGATTGTAAGTACCTGATTAGAAAGTAAACGGTTATTGTGCACTTTGATTTGTAATTAATTCATGTGCGTTACTTAGCCGGTGCATTACTTTGAATAGGAAGTTTCTGTATTTAGCGTTGAGGCGTTACGTGAAAACATATCGATATTTTCAGCTTGACTTTTTTGTTAGTTTTTCGTGACTGTGTGAAGGTTTATTATAACATTCTTGTTAAAAGTCGTAATGTGATTATTTTATTCAAAATGGCTTAGTCAATCAAGTAGATAAGGCACATTATAACGCTTAAATCAATGTAAAAAATATTTACAGAAAGCTCTTTTAAAATAGTTTATTATACCATCTGAGGTCTAGTTTTATCTGCTTTTTATATTGTATATAAAGCCAACCTAGAGTGAGGGTGTCTACTGAGCCGTAACTTCTAGTAACAGTAAACTTTTAGAAAAACGTGTGATCGCTTATCTATATGATTATAAAGCTTCCATTCATCTTCTGCAACCTGATTATAGATCTAATAATAATTAATATAATTTATCATTTGTTGTGTTTGCTATTCAATTAAGACAACTACAATATGTAGACCTTTGCTGACTCTCAAGGTGGGTAATAAGCAGGGCTTGGAAACCGGTTTTAGAAATATTTTAAAACGTTCCGAACTGTTCCTTGCATAGCATTTTATCGGAACGCGAACAAAATGGTAACATTTTATGAGAATGGAAGAAACCGGTTTATTCCACAAGGAACAGAGGCTCGTGGCGTGACCGCAAAAAATCATACGGCGACCCTTTTTATTTATCTCAGATAGAAAATATTTCTTGGCGATAGATCTGTTATCAAATCTGATCAAATTATAAACACTGCTGACAGAAAATATAATTCCCTTATTTATTTATTCATTTATCCTTTATTGCACAAACAAGCAAAGTACAATTAGCGGACTTAATGCCTAGAGGCATTTTCTATCAGTCAATTGCAAGGTATGACAGAAACATTGGAATTTTGGGCTGTGCAACATTTAAAAATGGATAACAACAAATCTCAGTTAAGAATACTTCAATATTTTAAAAATAATAATACATGTAAACATATGATATTATACCAATTATGTAAATATACATACTTAAATATTTCAAAATAAATATACTACGTTATTTTATAATACATCTTATTCCCCTAAAGAAAGTTAAACAAAGAAGTCAGCATTTGAACTCAATGACATAGTTGACTTCGACAGGATACATCACCTTACTATTGCATCAACGTTCTTTAGTTTAAACTTTAAGGACACGACATGGACTAAATTAATTAAATTAAATTAAATTTACTATTAATTATTATTACGTTCCCGTTCGAACGAAAACAAAACCAATACGTTCATAGGCATTTTGGACGAAAGCGGTTTGAAAAATAAACCGGTCTCCAAGCCCTGGTAATAAGTATGAATCGATTCAATGTCTGAATTATTTTTCTTTGTGAGACTACTGACACCATTTAATTGATGTTTTAGTCTGTTTATTTTTAAAAAAAGAAAGTAATTATTTACCCACCGTAACAAATACAAACAATTGTATACAATAATACAGTAAACAAGTAAGAGATACAGTGGTTTTTACATAATTCATAATGGGCTCATAATGGGCCACTGCCTCAGCATGTATCGTTGCAGCACAAATCTGCAGAGACGCTGGTATTTAATTTTTGGCAGGGCCTATCGAGTATTTTTTTTTTCGTTGTCTAGTGCAAAATATTAGCGAGCTTTAGGTCTTCTACCAGTTACATTTATTTAATTTATTTGCTACAAGGTTCCTGTGAAAAATTATCTTAAGATTTTTCGAACGTCACTCGTCTTTGAATTAGTAAACCAAAAGTTATTTTAGTTTAAGACAAGAAACTAAACTTGAGTTTTATAATGACAATTAAAGTATAGCCTTTTAAATAAATGCTTTTTAGTCATATCCGTGCAGAACGAAAAATTACAATTGTACTTAAGTACACGGGTGGTTTTAAAATTTGCAGCAAGTATGTGAACAGCGTAACAAACCTTTTGTTCACACAGAACGCGTCAACAGAATGCACGGAGCGCGACAGTGAAAGTAGAAATTCGTAAGAGCTAGAACATTTTAGGCATGAAAATACTATTAACATACGAGAGATGCGTGTTACGGCACATTACGTAAACTCCTATTGTGCTCAGTTACAGTAACGGTCGTTGCGTGACCGAAGAAACGAAGAATGAGCCGGAGAGTTGTATGACACCGGCCGTCAGACGTAATGCAAGCTTTGTAAAGGTTTTTGTAATGGTGCATTAAGTACTTTTGAGGTAACATTGTTACTGTAGTACCATTGAATAAGGTGTAGAGTTTTCTAGAATTGTATATTTTCGAGAATCTGTACTTTGATAAAGCTTGATAAATCAAGCTATTTCAAACTTTAAGATCCTATCCCCCGTATCCACAAACGCAAATCAAAAGTTGAGGTCACCTCAAATTGATGCTGCCCTGTCACATGTCAATAGAAATGAAAGGGACAGCTATGCGTGTAAGGACGGCTCAGCTTTAATTGACGTTTCTGGATTCAGGCGTATGTACTATATTAAAAAAAATACATGTTAATTTTGCCTTTCGAGTGCAATTTATTTCGTTAGTCATAAAATTTAAAAAATACAATAAGAACATCTGGAAACAGTGCAGTAAAATATTAAAAAATAGTACAAATGTTTCATTTGCGCAAAATCTGGACCAATATTGCACAGACTTCTATAGACTTAAGGTCTCGCCACTACCAATGCAATTACTGGGCTGAAATGTCATTATCATGAATTGTCCTAGCCAGATAGCAGTAGGCGATATTGATTGCAATCAAAGGATTGCCAAGTCCTAAATTATAAAAATATATAAAATACAAAAAGTGTATTTCTGCAGTTCTACATTTCTATTTGTGCAGCTTTCTAACTTTTCGTCCTTTACATCAAGATATTCTGTTACATTTTGACCTAATAAATGAACCTTTAAAGCATTTTAGTCAAAAAAATTCTAGAACAAGCAAATAATCAATTTTGTATTTTTTTAAATGACACGCATCTCTAGTATTTTATTTGTTTTATTTTGATGATTATTGTGCCTAATTGTTTTGACCTTTGTTAGTTGTATCTCTTTGTAATTTGACTGTTTCTTTTTTAATTTGTTTCTCATTGATAATATATGACTTTATTTGTTAGTGCTGTGTTTGCTTTTTATAATTTTAACATTTTATTGACCTTTTGTGACATTTTATTCTGACAATTTTATATCTTGACATTCATTCTCATTTCAATATGTAATATTTTTGTTTTTTTTCTGTACTATTCTATATAATAATTTCGATTCCATAATTTGTATATTAAACTTGTAAGCACCTTGGACTTAGTCTGTAAGCATGGAAGTGTTTTAAATGAATAAATAAATAAATAAAGCTACGACCGAGATTTAGATATAACGATTAATCTGTACTGAAGTTTCTCTGCATACAGCGCTTTCCTTTCACAAAGTACGAGTACACTCTCTAACTTTGAGCTATCTTGTAACCCAGCACCAGAACACTTAAGCTGTTTGAGAGTAAAATATTTAAACGACCTAGCAACGGTTTGTGAAAGCGATCCTTTGAAATACAGGTTTGCAATTAACATTTCTAGAAATCTAGGAATATATACGAGTAGGTAAACGAGGTGCCACAACAGATTTGGTTCTGTTGAATGTTCGGCAGCTGGTGGTTATCATCATATCTCGCCCGCTTTTCTCCGACTTGAGTATTATTTTTCATCATAATGAAATATATCCTTTATCACTCCTGAATAGTTTAGCTTTCTGTTAGTGAATGAATTTTCACAATCGGATCAGTAGTTTCGGAGCCTATTCAATACAAACAAACAATCAAATCTTTCTTCATATAATATTAGTATAGATATAGCTATAGGTAAATCACGTTGTTCAGCTAGTGGTTCGTTTCGTACTAACGTTATTAGGGTATTCAAAATTATGATAATTTCTTCCAATTTCGACTATACTTCATTGAATGGATATGGCATGGACTGAATTCTTGCCGGTAGCTAAGAGAAGATACCGGCATATAATGTTTGACAAATATTTACTCACCAAACTTAAACATAAAAAACTTGTTTGCAAATTTTTTCTTATAAAACTTATTTTTATGTTTTTCTAGACTTCCTCAATTTTGAAGATGGCAAGGCCCTCATCGAAGTGCCGAAGCAGCGTGAGCAAAACGACCGCAGTTGTGCTTGCAAGGGTCCTGCATGTGTCTGCTGCGTCAACTTTAACATCACCTTCGTGGACCTCGGTGGACCCGGTAAATAACTCATTATTTGCTGGGAAAAGCAGCACCTACAGGGTGACGATCTAATAAAAGTTACAGGATAAAGAGGCAGTCTGTAGCCAGCAACTGCGAAAATAGGTAAGCACATGCGTAGTGCACGACGGCTGGATGAGAAGCACATAAACAATGGTAGCGCGAGAACTAATCATTGTTCCTTATTGGCAGGTCATTGTTCAGATAATCATCAAGCTTTTATGTTTTCAGTAATACTTATAAAGTAAGAATAAACTACAAAATTCCTGAATAACTGACATATTATTTGAGTTTCTTAAAATATATGTAAATAAATCTCTAGAGATATTTAGTGGCCCCAAACTTAGCCCAAAACCGACTTTGTATTGTAGGATACAGATTATGATAAATATCCTCAAATGTTTTGTTTATTTGTTTTGTACGAGTATTTGGTATACATAATAAATTAAATCGGTATATGATTCCAAATAATGACTACAAAAGACATTAGAAGTAGTCCCCAGACCCAGAACATAACCGAAAGTTCGTCATAAAAATGTTGATGGTGGTAAAGTACGCGAGATACACTGCTATTTTTTTTTATTGTTTGATAAGTTAAAAAACTAGCACTCTTTCCAATAGTTTTTTAACATCCTTTTCTAATAGAGCTTTATTTTATTTTTACAGGATGTGTGCACATGAAATACCTTTCCCCTGACGAAGGTTTCTCAGTAAACGTTTCCTACGGAAAGAATCTAATACACAGCGCCAAAATACAAGGTGAGAAATTTCACTTAAAATTAAGTTTCATTTTAAATAAACTGGCAAAGCCAATGGTTGACTAGTATCTATTTAAATCTTAGTAATAAAGTCATTATGTCTGTGTTTTACACAAGATTCTTGTAGAGGCTTTCTAGAGAAAGTGGTCTGGCAAGAGTTAGGTATTGATGTACCGAGGTACTCTTCACGATAAAACGTTCATGTAGCCAGTTTAATGTTTTAATTCTAGCATTACATGGTTTTAATTGCCTAGACCAACCTAAGAAAGCTAATGAGAGTGGCTATTTATTTAACGTATTTCTTAAGTGAGTACTTCTGGCCGCAGGCAGAGGTAATGTACTCTTTGTAGCTATAGCACTATTAAATACGGCAGGAACTATTTCGCGAATCCCCTTGCGATTTTGGCTAAATTTTACGTCTTTGAATTTCAAATTCAATTTCTAAATAACTAATTCAATAAAATGACAGTAATTAAAATTGGCCTTATTTGTTAACACAACGTTATTTAACCGTCTTAGTTGACTTTATTCGGAAGTAGCTTAAACAATACAAGCAGAGAGTTGCAACACCGCTCTCATTTGTATGAAAGAGCGTTTAGACTAATTAGGTTTACTTGCTTTATAAAAGACACTTAATTTTGACTAGGACGTAAACGTCCAATTTTCCATTTTTTGTATCTCTACCTCATTGCTGTTTGCGTTTCTCAGGCACCAACCCGGCCCCCATTTGTCTTGAAGTCTTTGGCAAGTTCGCCCAAGTTTGCGCGAAGTTCAGTGACATGGCACCTACATCTGACGGGCTGAGGGGCTGCCTCGAGCTGGAACCGAGAATCCTTGGTGATAAGCAGCTAGAATTTCCTATTGGCTGCTTCAGGTCGAAGGCTGGGGGAATGGAAATGGAAGATCCACCAGCTGAACCCGAAACGTAAGAAGAGTTGCTTGAAAACTCTAGTTTTATTTTTCTTATTATAAAAGTATATCTATACTAATGTTATAAAGAGGAAAGATTTGTTTGTTTGTGTTAAATAGGCTCCGAAACTCATAAAGTGATTTTATAAATTATTTCAGAAATATAAAGCTATATATCAGAGTGTGACATAATGCTATATTTTTTTTCAATTTAGGCTATATTTTGACGGGAAAGACAGTCTTGTCCGGATAGCTAGTCATATTTTAACCAACAAGTAATTCATATAACTTAGTTACCAATAATTGGTTCTTAAAATATAATAATATGTATTTATTGAATAACATAATACTGGCAGTATTTAAAAATACTTATTATTTGTTAGGAGATGGGCAAAAGCTCTGTTTTTTCTCTCTATCTTCAGACAACCCTAAAATTGTTGTAGGCTGTCACAAAGAGAATTGTTTGTATTTTTGTGTTGTGTCAACCCCATTTGCATTCCGTCTGTATGACCTGTTGTGGCTCACTCCTACTTCAATGTTGCAGTTTTTTCATCCTACAATGCTTCTATTATAGATAGTAATTATCTTTTGTTGATAAATTTTGGTGGAAGTAGGAAAATAAAAAGACCTTTGTCTCTGATCACAGCACCACAGAAGAAGAAGAAGAAGAAGAGACTACTGAGGGCGCAGAAGAAGGCAGCTTTAACGCGGAATCCTTCCTATTAGAGATATACCAGACGGCCGAGCAAGGAGTCGCCTTTCTATCCAGCCTTCTTGATCTACCTAATAAGCTCAATTCTACTAAACCAGCGACTGAAACGACCACAGTGAAGGTGGAAGAAGTTGATCCAACACAAAATGCACAGAGAAGAGGGCCAAAGCACCTTAAACACCCTAACCAATTGTGATTGTGATGACGTTTAAGTACAAATTACTGTTTTAGGCATTGATGTAAACAAATCTAACAGTGAGCGACTCCAAAACGTCCTTAAAGAAAGTACAAAAACTTCACAGTCACTTGTTTTCTTCAAAAAGTTTAGATTTGAAAATCCTGTAATATTTGGCTTCATGTGGAGTTTTGTGATATTCGTTCAGGACCGTTAAATTGTGGATTGACATCAATAGTTTTAGATTTAATTTAGCTTGCCACATGTGAGAGTGCTTTAAGTATTCAAAAGATCCTATTTATTGCTTTAAGTTATGTAACGATGCTAATTTTAGGCCTCTAAATAAATAAACCAGTTTCGGTTAATTTCTCTATTTTATTTAAATAACTTGCCGTAAATATAGTGCTCTGCCTATGCCTATAATTTTGGTCTATGTTCAGCAGTGGAATTCAAATGTCTTCGAATGATGATGATGGCTTTGCTAATGTGATAATTAAACTCATCTAGTACAGTAAGTCGTTTTGGACCATTACTGGGTTTGTGAGGATGAAATCCTCTTTCTGCAAGTCTCCTACGCACAGTCCACTCACTGACAGCTACACCACGAACATTACGAAGTCGCTGTTGCACCTGAACACTAGGTAAATGACGATTTCGTAAACTTGTTGACACCATAAATCGGTCATCTCGCTCTGACGTAGCCCGATTTCTTCTTGATCCCGATCATCTGTTGAAGCTCCCGGTCTCTAAAAACCTTCGGTACACGTATGTTACGTCCTAGCCCGGCCACGGCCCCGAAAATACCGAAGAATTTAATATACTACTGAAAACACGTCTTAAGTCTTTTAAAAAAAATCGTGAAAACATTTTTTTTTTGGGAATCGAACTTTGTATCATGAAACGCCTGGCGTAAATATTAGAGCAAAAATGTAACTTATATTTAATAAAATTTAAACTTTCTTATATGTACATGTATATTAGTGAATTACATAATTATCACTAAGCGTTGCGATAAGGGGCAAGTAGAAGTTTTACAGAGAGTAAAGTTGGATCATAAATATTTTAATTCAACTAAATCAAACCGTGAACATTACTGTATTTTTGTCACTTTGTGTCGACGTGTAACACAAGGAGTAAGTATAACTAACGCGTTGCCAACCCTATATTACGTTTATCTACAAACCTCTCTCGGAGATCTCCATACTATAGCTCAATGGAAAAACCTTGGCAGGGCTCACTCCACAATTTAAACGTCCTCGAAAAGAAGCATCTCTGAAGACGAAGTGTACGATACCATAGTTAATAAAGAGTATAAGTCTGTCTCTCTGTCCCTGTCACACTAGTACACTAATACCCAACTAACGTAACCAAAACCTAATCAAATATCATCAATAAATGGTGAGGCAACTGAACATCGTCAGGGTTGCGAAACAAATGTATCGACAAACAACAGAAATGAGTGTTTTATTATCATAATAAAAGCAACTAACCAATTATCAATTTATTGCTATGTAGTTAATTCTGAAATAAATAAGCTTTACGGATTCAGTGATGTTAAAATTTACCATTAAGATATGTTTTCCTATGTTTCTAATCAATTTGAATATGTTTAAATTAATTCACGAGGTAACGCATGAATTAATTTAACTTTAATTGATTAAATAGTATCCAATATAATTGCAAACTTTTATCAAATCATATTTCATTACTAACAGTAGCTTAAAGTAGTCATTGAATTTGATTAATCTTCTTATCGTATGATTTTGGTAATCGCTACGTCACGAAGTCATTAAACTGAACACCCTCGATAAGAAACTAGTTCAAGATTGATTGAGAAATATTGTAATTATTGAGTTCACTTCACAGTAGAGTACTTCTCTAGGCCGAGATCTATAGAGCGTGCTTAGCTTAAGCTTAAGACTTTAATCAGCTGTATCTATGTATATTAGTTACTTCTTAGGGATAATAAATTAGTTTTAGCAATACTGGATAAGTAAAATATAATGTGATACTCGTAAGTCTGTGCGTAGTTAGCCAAGTAACGACTATAGATCTCGGCATATATGAAAGAGCCTGTATATGTATAATATGAAAAACCATAGAATATCTTCTAATAGACTTAATCATGAAAATCTTAAATTTGAACAAAAACAATTCCAAAACAAAACACTGAAGCACAGTAAAGATATAATTGCGTATTCTTCTAAAACTTATACGATAATATAATGCAGGTACAATTATTGTTATTGTTGTTATTTGATAAATTTGTATAATCTCATTATAAGTAAAACTTGTAGTTTTTTATGAGAAATAAATTTCTTTAAACCTAACAAACATAAAAAAACATACAGTCGAATTGAGAACCTCCTCCTTTTTTTGAAGTCGGTTAAAAAGACATAAAAAGAGCATAACATGAAAATCCATAACTTTATTATTAGCGTCGTGGCCTAGTGGTTAAGCACTCCAACTCGGATCGCGGATCGTGTGGACCCGATTAAAAATCTGGCCAGAACCAAAATATTTGTGTTCATTGTTTAATATCCGACTAACTCTCCGGTGATGGAAAACATCGATAAAAAACCTAATCAGCCCGAATAGCGGCGGAAGGCTCACCACCTACCACGTTGGGTTCTAATACCATTGGTGAAACGTCGGCTTCTGAGTGTTCCGTTCACTATGACGGCAACAGTCTCTTGCCTCTGACAACCCCGTTTGGGATAAAGTCGTGATGGTATGTTAAGTTATCTTATTATTTGAGCATTATGGATAAGAAAGAATTTCTTATCTTATTTTTATATAAAGTAATTCTTTATAACACATCAAACAAAGTATTATTAAATGGGTTAACAAATAAGTAACACACGTAAATCTTCATACCTGCCGCTGAATTTCATCACCGCACGACATGTCTTAAGTCGAAATTCCATGCTCATTACCTGGATGGCTGGCGCTCAACAACCGTACGTTTTTCGCGTCAATTTCTTCCGCGTACATCCAAGATATGGAATGATCTTCCTGCGTCAGTATTTCTAAAGGAATATGACATCGGAGCCTTCAAGAAGAGAGCGTATTCCCATTCAAAAGGCAAGCAACGCATCGGTGACACCTCTGGTGTTGCAGTTGTCCATGGGCGGAGGTGATCACTTTCCATCAGGTGACCTTCCTGCTCGTTTGCTCCCTATAACATAAAACAAATGTACAATTTATGCGGTCTAAGATAATGGTTTTTAAAATTGGAAATTTATATATTATGGATTTTTATGAGAATGGATTTTAAGCATTAAGGATTTTTAAGTTATGGATTTTAGTATAGACCCATTTTGTTTACGTAGAAAATAATCTAAAGATAGGATTTTGTAATTTGGCTATGGGGGTCTGAGGAATCAGTTCATATTGGAAAAGAGGTCAGCACAGAATAGTTAAGAAATTCCTGCTCTGAACAGCTTATGTGCTAAATTTATTTACATATATTTTAAATGAATGAAATTATTTCAATTTAAGTTCTATGAGGCGACAAGCACCTTCATGTTTATTGTAAAAACAATCCATTTAAATATGAGTTCCATATCAACTTTACAAAAACATTTGTACTATAAGTTATAAATCTATTTCGGACTTAAAGGAAATGGGCAATTTATCTAAAATAGCTGCAATGATCACAATTGCGTAGGCAACCGAGGTGAGTATATTGAAAGATTGCTTGTCGGCGACGTATTCGCACTCCATCATACCAATTGTACTTTATCTCTTGATACTTCTTAGTTTGGACCTTCAATTGGTGGCGACCGCTACGCAGCTTTGTGTTAACTCAGTTTAAAAAAGTTATCTTGTTACAATCATGTTAATCCCTTAAAACAAATTAACCGAGAATCATGACAGATTCAGAAATGGATGTCGCGGCCTACCGCAAATCCTTGCAACATTTTATGTGGATCGATTATTTAATTTTTGTGGTAATGTTAACAATATGTGGAGGAATAGGGATTTATTTTGGTTTTATAAAAAAACAGAAATCGACTCAAGATTATTTATTAGGAGGAAGAAATATGAATTCAGTGCCAGTTTGCTTTTCATTGGTTGCGAGGTAAGAGATGAAACTCAATATTTTTTTTCGTTTTATAAATTGTTTCACTTCTTGGTTTTGACTTTTTTGGTTTATTAGTTATATTTCAGGAATTTCTCTCTTAGGAATCCCAACAGAGCTTTATGTGTATGGCACATCTTACCTCTTTATGGTGATTGGAGCCGTTCTGACATCATTTATAACAGTTTACACTTTCCTACCAGTGTTTCATGAATTGGGCCTTACATCAGTTTATGAGGTAAAAACTAAAAATTTACCCATAATACATAGACGATTACCTAAGCATTTTAACTAAAACTCTGTTGTATATTTTTACAGTATTTGGAACTTCGGTACGATAAACGGTTACGAGTTTTCGGTTCCGTCATATTCAGTGTGTACTTGGTAAGTTTTCTCGAATTTTTATTTCTTAGTTGTTTTTAAATTAAACTTTGTTAATTTTAGCATTTTACAATTCTTGTTTTCATATCGAAAGATAGAAAAATAGGAAAATTCTATCTTACGTTTTAAATATCTGAGATTAATCTTAGCTTACATTAAAATCATGATTTAAGAAAAAATATACACAGAATTCTAATAGAAACTCAAACGCGATTCTTTGCGGAAAATATATTATTGTAACCAACATTTCTCGTGGAAAGCCGTAGCTCTTGCTGGCAATATTTGCACAGTTAATCGAGTTGTTATAGATCGAAATGTAACTTCATGCACGACTCTTCTTCTGTTTCAGATGGCTTGGCTTCCTATAGTAGTGTATGTTCCAGCTTTAGCATTTAACCAAGGTAATTACTGAAATTAATGCTTCATATTCATCAGCATCTTCATTTTGGTTCTTATCAGGCCATTCTGTCTCACTACGTTTGCTGCAGTAAAGTTACGCGTTGCTCTACACTTTTTGCCAAAAAACGTTTTCAATCCAGTCTGCGTCAACGGCCGTCATTCTTCGCTTCATATGCTCAACCCACTGTCACGTCAACATACTTCCACCGTTAGGCTCTGTCGGTGATTAGTACTGATGGATTTCTTAATTTCAAATATAATCAAGTAGCGATTTACGAAGCATAGCCTTCTTTAAAACACGATAGGTGACTTCGAGCTTGCTTCTGAGAATATTTATTTTAAGACCATATTTTAGATCCACAATTCAGAACTTTCCAGTGCTCTTAACATAAAATGTTAAGAAAAAAACCTATTACTAGATTTTTTGTCCTGTTTAATTTTTTAACTGTTTTTTTTTGTTTCACAGTGACAGGTGTTAACATTCACATTGTCACTCCCGTTGTTTGTTGCGTCTGTATATTTTACACTTGTTTGGTAAGTATAATTCAATTATCGCGCTAAGAGCCGCTATTATATAATTTTGATTCTTGATGTTCTCATACTATATTTTCAGGGAGGCCTAAAGGCAGTAGTTTGGACAGACGTCATTCAAACCATCGTTATGGTTGGTGCTATGAGTTTAGTCATTATCAAAGGAACGATGAATCTTGGAGGTCTACAAGCTGTTCTTGAAAGAAACTGGCATACTGGAAGATTGGAGTTTCCTGCGTGAGTTTGCAGTCTACTACTGCTTTATATTTTAACAGTAGTTTACTGTTAGCATATTGTTGAATATTTCTTTGTATTATCAGATTATCTGCAGATTTGACGGTGCGACATTCCGTGCTATCAGTTTCAATTGGCTCGACTTTCTATTGGATTGGAAATGTTGCGGTAAATCAATCAATGATGCAAAGGTTTCTCTCACTACCTGATTTAAATTTGTCAAAAAGGTAAGAAAGAAAAAGGTATTCAGGTAATTGTAGGTTAAATTACCTATGCGTAAATCTATTTAAATCCAATTGAACAGTTACACGACTTTTTATGATGCATTTTTTTTCTGAACATCTTAACCCCCTAACAAGATAAATCTCTATTACGAAGAGTGTGCGAGCGAGCTGCACGAGTTGGTTCCGCCAGCAACTTTTCACCATCGTAGCATTATACGCACTTGCCTTTCAATCGGCGAACCGCTTCGCACGAAGCGGTTCGCCGATTCTTTTATAATGCGAACAGCAAAGGAGTGGAACTTGATGCCTGCGCTTGTTTTTCCGGAAAAATACAAGCTGGGTCTCTTTGAGACAAGAGTGAATAGGCATTTACTGGGCAGCCATGTACTATCATAGACCAGATCATCGCTTACCACCAGGTGTGTTTATCGTCAGGTGACTGCCTAGTCAATAAAAAAAACCTAGTATCATAGTCATAGGTTGACTATTTGAAAGTACGTGTTAATTTCTTCTCACGCGTACCGCTAGCCAAACACTTTTTTTTAAATATATATAAATATGCGCCAGACAACACACCTCTTGCAATGGTCTCGAAGTAGGGATTAATATCCCTGTGTTACAAGGTACCACACTAGGAAATCAGCCAGAGGCGTCTCCCAGCACACCAAACACTTACTAAGATAAGTCTAAGTTTAAGCTAAGCACGCTCTATAGATCTCGGCTTAAGACAATGTGTCACACGTCACTTCTACAAACATAGTAAAAAGGACTTCGGAAGATAGCACGTCTATACAAAAAAACAGTTTCTGTCAGTATCTGGTCTGTGAATTATTAAGACTATTTTTATTTTCAGAGTGGTGTGGGGATTCCTCGGTGGTATATTCTTTATAATTTTTACGTGTGCCTACAGTGGTCTCCTTGCTTTTGCTTGGTACTTCGACTGCGACCCCCTAAATTCTCGATTGGCTTTGGCAAGAGACCAGATCTTACCACTTTTAGTAATGGACGTGTTTTCTAAATGGAACGGATTATCTGGGCTGTTCGTTGCTGGTGTCTTCAGTGCAGCATTAAGGTGAGAACTGTAATCATAAATGTGTCAAGGTCTATAAGTAACAAAAAAAAATAGTTTAATTGATTATATAATTTTGTAAACTTGTACTTTTTGTTTTTAGTTCCCTTTCAACTGGACTTAATTCAATGGCAGCAGTCGTTCTAGAGGATTTTTGGAAGCCCTTCTTTAAAACGTTGACTCATGGACAAACGCAAATAATGATTAGAGCAACAGTAGTCTTACTTGGAGCTATTTGCGTGGGTAGGTTCTTCAAAAATAAATAATTAAAATATTTAATTCAATTATTATATTTACTGCTTTCAAAATTTGATCAGGGGTCAATGTCAATTAGATATGAAATTGAAAGAAAAGCACGGACAATATTCATATGTGTTACACACTTAACACGTGTAGTTGCGTAACACACATTTTGATTGGAACTATCCTTTTGCGTGCTGTTAATTCTTATACATCATGCTCGTTTTTTTATAACTGCTGCCGTTAAAAATTAACTATCCAGCCGTTAACGTCAAAAGTCGCTAAAATTACAAAGAAATAACCCGAGATGCGAACTTCTATTTTTTTTTTCTACTGGTCGGATATTAACGATGATATAATTTGGTATTAACTGACGTCAGCTTTAAGGATACAAATGTATAAGAAAATTTAGCAAAATATGGTTTGAAATATTATTTGTGTAATTGTTAATGTTATAGATTTTTTTTGTTTTAGGTTTAGTTTTTGTCGTGGAGCAATTGGGGTCAGTTCTTCAACTAACAATGAGTCTCACGTCAGCTTCTATGGGACCTCTAACTGGAGTTTTTTTAATGGGCATTTTCCTACCATTTATAGATTCCACCGTAAGTACACACAAATATTAAGATGTTACAGCTTAGTTTGAACTTACCGATGTCAGCGAGGTGAGAGCTTTAAAAAATATGTATCTGTGTAGTAAATGGTTGTAACAACCTTACAGAGAAGCACAAATAGTAATCGTACATGCTAAATACTGAAAATTGTTATTACATGACATGTAATAACAATTTTTAGTATTTCAGTTCTATACCACAAATTAGACATGCGCAGCGCTCTGACAGATATCCCGCTTAGAACAATACGCCATTTTTGACGCACGCACACAGAGACATGAGTTTACAAGCGGAGTCAGTGAGCTTCGGTGAGTCTGAAAGTCGCACAGTCGCGAGTGTTTTTGTTTTTGTCGAACTTAGTGCAATTTTTCACATGATGAATTTTGTTTTTGGCCGGTTCTTTCAAGTAGGTTACTTACTTCATTTTAAAAATTCAGAGCGAATATAGTAGTAACCCTAGGCGGTTCACGCAGGTTTTGAAAAAAGGTGCGAGCGGTCCTTCTGTAAACTCTTTATTTTGTTTCTATACGTTATTATTATTTGTGTGCAACGAAATATGATTTTGACAGTTGATTTTGGCATCACAAATAGTATGGTGTGGCCTTTTTCCATTCAAACTATCCTGCTGGGTGTAATTCTGCTAAGTTTGAGAGTAATTAATTTACGTTGGTAAAGTTATTTAGGTATTTCACGTTTGCAATTGAGAATTTACAACATTACCGTTGATTTCAAAAGTAAGCGAGTGAACCTACTTATCAGGTTGTAAATGTTGAAGTTCTATGGGGAAGGAAGGCCACTATCCAGCACTAGACTTTAAAGAATTGAAGTTGACGATTAAAACCAACATATTATTATGCTAACGAAATTCGTTAGCTTAATAAAATGTTGGTTTTAATCGTCAACTCAATGACTGATCTATGTTGATGTTGTGTTCACACAAAACAGACAACGGCTTTTTGACAATACGTGAACTATATACAGGAATGTGAATACGTTTCACAATACACACAGAATTCGCTTGTCTATGTTTTAATGAGTGGGTAACTTTTGTCAACTTTGCATTTATATTTTATTAGAGTGCTCTAACTGGTGGTATCCTGGGACTAACAGCGTCGTGGTGGCTGGCTTTACAATCACAAATAGCGCAAGCTCAAGGATTGCTGAACTTTCCGGAAAAAGAGAGACTTTCACACAACTGCACGTATCTCTTTGAATCGTTAGTTGAAAGGGAGGAGCTGCCTGAAAGGTCTGTATTTGTTTTGAGGATGCTTTTACTTAGTCTCATTGACAGAGGGTCTTGCATACTCGTATTACTCGTACTGGGCAGAACCTGCAACATAAGATCCGTAAGCGGTAGAAAACATGGCTTTAGTTTTGCAATGGTAAATAAATAGCATGTTGATCTATTCTTAAATTGTTAAGTATTTTTTTTGACTCACGAAGTTTGTACACTCGCGTTATTTATTCAACTTTTTGTGTGTGAGTACGGCCCATTACACAACATCATCCTCAAAATCACTCTCATCATTAATCATTCTAAAACAATCGAAGAAAATTTAGGTAATGATTGCCACAATATTTTCACTTTGAAATAAGATCATTTATTTGTAATGAAGTGGATTAGGTTCCATTATCTTGCTTTTGTTATATGACTTTTCAAATTTATTTAACAAACAGAAGTATAACAGTATTCTTTATCAGATTACAATCTCATAATGATGCTAGTAAGTCGTATGTTTTCGATTTCATTGAATGGTATCTAATCAGCGGTGAGATCTTGAAGTGTGATAACGTTTTGATAAATATTTTTAAACCAGCACAAAAATATGATGTTTACTTAGATATTTATTTTTTCAGGTCTGTGTCTTACTGGTACCGCATTTCATACCTGTGGTTCAGCGCCTTTGGTTGTGTTATATCTGTGGTCGTCGCTTGTCTGGTCAGCCTGAGAAGTTCTTCTCACGTTCAGCGAGATGAGAAACTATTTGCGCCGTTTATCAGGCGGTGGTTGAAGAGAAGAAGCAATGTGGGTAACATTTTTTTTTCATATCTTTTTATCTTCGCGATATTGCATCGCAGTGTTGTGTTTCGCTCGGTTAACCATTGTTAGTTTCGGTATCATATTATAGTATACTAAGTTGCTAGGCAGGTGGAATAGCAAATATTAAGATAGTAGAAAGATGTCGAACATAATAGAGTAGAGTACTAGAAATGTTCAAATGAAAAATAATATCGCGGGTCTTCGTGATATGAAAGTACTCCAGCTTGCTTCAAACGTTGAAGTTTTTGAAGTATTTACTTGATTATAGACAACATGAAAACTCTGACATTAGGGTAGGACCATGGTGGATCAAACCACACAAAATAAAAGAAAACAGTTGATTACATTGTGCTTATTTACTTATTTGTTTGTTCCAGGTAAAAGAAATACAATTAGATCACTACTTAAATTAATATCACTGTAGTTTAATTAAACTTTTGAGGTAACTTTTTGACTATTTTATTGTTTGTACTATTTCCTATTTAAAATGGGTAGTTTCTTCCGGTATTGACTCTGAAAATTCCAGACCTGAAAAGAAAATATTATGTTGTATTAATAAATACAAATTGCAATAATGTTTTTAAAACACATGATATTAATTAATGTCAAGGTTCGTGATAAGTATTTCATTTTCCTAGGTAAATAATAAAGTACTTTTGATTTCTGTACTAAATGTAAATTTTAACCATATGCAGAATGATTTCAACATACTTGGTAGTTATGCAGAAACGATCAAAGTAAAAAAAAATTACTTCTTATCTAATTGAATGGGAATACCCTTTTGTTACGCTTAAGTGCGGTTTTACTTTAGTTGTCGATCATATCGGTCAATAGATAAAGAGAGCAATGCATTTCTACACAAGCTAAAGAAGAAAAGCAATAAACATTGTGATCTTAAGACAAAATAATTAGCACATTCGTATTTTGTGTGACTATTATCCTTAAAGTAAAACTTTCCTCTCATCAACTACTATATATACTACCATCCACAAAGAAATTTAAAAAAGGTTCTAACTTTTGAGTTTTAACTAGGCCAGTTGCCAAGTTAAAACTTAAAAGGTAAAAAAGGTGATTTACCTTGACTTCTCCAGATCACTGTTTCCCATAGGGTATAAGTCACCAGAGCAGTTGTTGCGATCAGAATCTCGCGTAGACGCACATTCATTGGCAAGTAGATGATTGTGGATGACCGAAGCCGCCATGTAGTCGACCGCCATTCTGTGGGAGCAGCTGTTCAGCCAGCAGCCGGGCATGGAGGACCCGCCATTAGGGTAGAAGTCGGCGTGACCCAAGGGGTCTCTGTAGCCCAGGAGGAAAGTGTTGGTGTGCAGTACTTCGACGTATTGGGCGTCAGTTGCAGCGAGTTTTTCTGGCTCACTCCCCCAAAATGGACCTGCAGGATCTAGAGCTGAAAATGCGAGAGAAATCCATGCTTAATCATTATAATCATCAGTAGATCATCTCCAGTCATTTATTATCGGTTAAAAAATATGGTTATATCTAAAGAAAGGTAATGTGCTTAACTAGACTAAACCATTGGAAGTGAAGTATCCGTAACTATGACGGCCGTTTATCATCAAACTACTCGTATAGTTTACACACCAAAATAGCTAACCTGTGATTCTCCTAACAAGAGATCCAGTGTCCCTGCTAGCACTGCCGACTAAATGGCCTCCAAGACTGAAGCCAACTAAGTGAATCCTGTCGTAAGAAGCTGCTCCCAAAGACACCATCCAACTAAGGAACTGCCCAAGGAATCGACCAGTAGCTGGAACTCCACCCATTGCTGTGAAGTAGCTCCTGTTGGCGAGGAGACTCCAGTCTAGTACGATAACGTTGACGTCTCCATCACGCAGGAAAACTGAAAGATAGTTATTAAGAGATGAATTATAAGACAATAGAATTACACTTAGCTTTGTTAAAAATTTTAATATTTAAAAAGTGCTTTTACCATCAGTAAGCAATTGACTCAACCGATTGCTTCCGTAACCATTCCAACCGTGAACAATGACCACAGTCACTTTAGAACTGTCATAGTTAGAATTAAGAAGGCTTTCAGTATCGTAGATTTTGATCACTTGCTTCGAAGTGGGGTTGGCTCTGAAAATTAATGATATAATTTAGTTTATATCCTTGCATAGGTTTTATTATAATTGGCATTTTTTAATCTAGTGATCCCAATCACACTGATCGCAATACAAATATCAATAGCATTTGATAGTTAACTATCAATCGAGAACTCAAAAGGCATCGTTAGCTTTAGATAGTATTAAAAAGTAAATGTTAATGGAGTAGCAATCACTTTATTTTAACTAGTAAATCCTCGAGATTCACTGGGTTCTTTATCAACTAAGTCACACGAGCTTCAATTATTACCTCGTGAAGAGCCAGTAGCCATTATAATTATTGGTATTCCTTGTATAGTGCATAAGAAATTCCTGGTCAGCGGGTTCTTCAGTGTCTACCAAATGCAATGTGTCGTCCCCATCTCCAGGGAAATAGAAAAATCTGTCACCTTCCTTGTAACCCGCGTTCGGGTCTTTGATAACGTTCGCAGCAGCAGCTGTAAATAAACAGTGTATAGTTAAAAAAAATATTCGACAATATGTTGAAAAAAGCTTAATCTGATCCGGATCTATTGATGAAGCAGATATGTGCTTCGTGTTTGGGTGTTTGTGGTACAACCGGCTGCAGCAAAAGGTCATCATAGGCTAAGAAAAAAATAGTATATTTTGTATCGAGGAACTAAACGAAGCCATAATATACCAGAGGTGCGAGGGAGTCATTGAAGCCGAGGGTATATTAAGGAGGCGTTTAGTCTCGAGGTGCAAACTGTACTTTGAGTGCGAGAAAAATAGTCAATTTAACTAAACATTTAAAACCGAACAAATTTACACTCGACAAAAGTTCTGAAATTTTCGCGGTCAGTTTTTTCTTCTGAACTGAACCAGTCACAGATTAACAATTTAAAACACATGTCCCCACCTTCTTTGCGGACAAACCATGGAACTAAAACTCTCAACATTTTCGCAATGAAGATGGTCCACACTCCACAGATAATAGTATATTATTACTGGCTGTTTGAGTTTGTTTATGTCACATGAAAGAAATAAAAAAAAAAACTTTTTACTCCCTAGAGACTAAAGTGGTCACTTTAGTCCCGCTTTGTAGGGCTACATTGGCGTATTTTTAGAGCATGAGAAGTGAAAACAAACATTGAATGTAAGCTTATAAACATAAAACAATCGTAAATGCTGTACACAATAATGTTCCTCCGAGTGGTAGCTTGGGGCTTATAGCCAGGATTGCGCCCACGTCAGTCATGACAATCATAAAACGCAATAGTCAACAGTAACAAAACAAAATATTTATTTATGTTTCAATACCTGCTATAACGATGGATAGGAGCACGAGACCGTTCATGTTGCTTTACGCATAGTACACTATACCTAAGCTGTTGATAGCAATGCCTTATATATTACTTTACCTGATTTTTGTATAGATTACTTGCCTCCTGATTATTTAAATCACGATAAGACTGCTGATAGAATTTTGTAGTGGCGGTAGAAGATATATTATAAACCTTTAATTCATACATTTATCTATTGAAGGCAAAATTCAAAGAAAGCTGATAGTGGACAGTGGAGGCTGGTGGGTAAGGTTTTAGAACAGTACGACGGACCGATAATATTTCATGATTCCCGGCACTTTCAGTAGTTATCAAAAAAGTAATGTATGAAATTAACGAATCAGGTAATTCACTTGACTCTGAGCAATCCTACAACTTTTGTGGGATTAAATTTATAGCCCCATATGGCTTACCATTTTTTTTTGTTACCACTTTCAGAAATAACCTTAATATAATGATCCCTGGAATATATTGTTTGATTGTTTACCGATTTAATTAAACTAAATTTCTACCCTCTTTCCATGCCACATTGTTAGCTACATAAATAATTACCTAAGCTTGCCTGACCGTCTAGGGTTGCTACTACGAGTACATTAGATCCGAATATGACTTAAAAGAACCAAAATACATCATGTGAAAAATTGCACCAAGTTCGACGAAAACAAAAACACTCGCGACAGTGTCACTGGCCGCGACCCCGATTCTCACCGGTATCGCCCGTAAATCCCTGTTTGTGTCCGTGATCAAAATAGCGGTTTGCTCTAAGCGAACTATCTGTCCGGGGCTTTATTTATCTTATTTTTGCGAAATCATGCGCATTGCGTACAGAGATACGAGTAAGAACATTCAGACGTAAAATTAAATTGATAATTATTTTTGTATTATAGTAAAATGTGTTACTTATATTATCAAAAGTCGTAGAACAAATGTTGTTGTGTATGATGTTTGTAGCTAACTACTAGTAGTCTTACGAGGTTGTTGATGTTTTATCAATAACCCTGTTTGGGTGCTCAACCACCAGGTCACGACGCTCCCATATACTTGACTACATATCATTTTTAAGGTTACAAAACACATTTTCATTGTGGAAATCTTATTCGTTTTCATAATAATTAAACTTGAAACTACGGACATCGAAGAAGTAGAAGAAAAATTTAAAATATTTACTTAATCACACAAACTTTTGAAACGCACCTATGAAAAACTACAAGACTAAAATAAAATAATACTTTGAAATGAATTATCACATCTAAACACTTAATGTAACTCTGCCACTCTGGTTCGGAGGTTGTTGCTATTGAGAAACTTTCTAATTTAAAAAAATAACAGATTATACTCAAGACAAAAACTAAGCGAGAATTAGGTATTATGGTTTATTTTACAGGGAGCAGGCCCCTGCACTGCACCGTGACGTCCACGTCGCGCGCCGAGGTTATGAACCCACGCCCTGAGGGCTCGTTTAAGGAGACGCGGGGCGTCGAGCAGTGCGGTGCGCGAAGCGGGCCGCCAGAAACACAAACATACAGCGATGTTTGGAGCGTTCAAGGAGAAGCGATTTTGCAAGCGTTTGTTTGAGTTGTAGTGTCGCATGCGACGAGCGGCGCCGCGTCGGACGCGGCAAATGAAGCGACAGGCGACGCCGCGAAGGATGCGGCGGGAACTAGCAAGTTTCGCAATGGGGGAACGCGGCGGATGGAGCGGCCGGCGACCGCTGCGAAGGACGCGGCAAGTAATGGGAGAGTGAGGTGCGGGGTATGCGGCGGGGATGTCGGCGCCAGAACAAGACTGGAAGGATGCCAATAACCTGCGGGAGTCGCAGCGGTGGTCGCAGCGCCGTATGCCATGCGCACGCGACGCTCGACGCCCCGCGTCTCTTCTTAAACGAGCCCTAAATGTCATATTGACTCACACATTGATACGGTGCTATCAAAAACACCTGGATTCAGAGATCTAAATTCCATTTTCTTGATAATGCTTGTGACGTTTTAAATTTCGGGGGTAATTATCGTAACATAAAATATTAGATGATATCTATACGTATTTACCGACAGTAATATACCTAATACATTGTAGAGATTTTATCGCTATAAAATACGAGTTTTGGTGGCATGATCGATGGAAATATAAACAGATTTTGTAAATATAAATTGTGATAAACTGTTATTGTGATAAATCGAAAATATTTTAAAAGATTAATTAATTTGAACATAGTAACGAAATTAAAGTGAAATTTCGCGTGCACAACCTCCACCTCTCTTCAAACGTCTAGTCCACTATGAAGTAGTCCCGAGTCCCGCATTCTATTTATTAACTAACTTCAAAAAAAGTAGGAGATTCTCAATTCGAAAGTATGTTTTTATTATGTTTGTTACCTACCTCAAAACTTTCGACTGAGGCCCGATCCCATGTTCTAAAATGATAGCGCTTTATTTTACAACTCGATCTTTTCTATTGAGCTCAGCGTTTTTTCAGTTAAGTAACTGCATTGGCTCCAAAATCGTTTCGATCTAATCGAAATCGAGGAGATTTGGTCAAAAGTGTCCCTTAGAATGTATGTGCGTACAAAACAAAATAAAAAAAAATCTAGACACACTAAATAACCTCAAAATGTCAAAAAAACGCACTGATAAAATCATATCCAACCCTTCAAGAAGCAGATAACTTTATTCCTCAGTTAGCAGCTCCAATCAACAGATAACATCTATCTGCCGATTGAAAAATAAAAATGTTGTTAACAACATTTTCAACAATGTTGTCATCAAAATCGGTTTTACTTAAGGTTAACCTTAAGTAAACCGTGAACCGGTTTTGATAATTCATTTTTTATTTGAAAGCTGGTGCATTTCGTGTGGTTCCGACAGTGGCATCTATGAGAAAACCATATAAGTCTTAAATCTAGACAAACTATATGCGCGACAAATAGACGAATAACTCAATATCACGCCAACCGATTTCGATGATAATTTTTTTATTGGAAAGGATGATGATTAAGGGTGGTTTTGGTGAGAGTTTGGTTAGGTTCCGTTTATGGGATCCATGCCATATGTATTATCAGAACTCTTTCATCCTTAGGAGCAAATGAACGATACTTTTTCGATGTATAAAATGAACAAGAACCGATTCACTAAAAATCAAAATAAAACAAAAATGTTAACGAATAAAAACCAACATAATAAAAAACTATTCCAAAACAAATTAATTTACACTAAAAGTAAAAAAAAAATGCATATACTTCTAAAACTTATACTATAATAAAATGTAGGTACAATTAATTTGTTTTGGAATAGTTTTTTTTTTGAAGTTGGTTTTTTTATGTTAAATTTTTTTTATTATGAAAAATAGGATTTGCGTATGCGCGGAACCACTTTAGAGTGAACTAGAAGTTTGACGCGAACTATATACCATATGTCCGGAATTACCTCGTTACAATCAATCATATCTTAATACAATCTAGCATTTTTGTTATATTGCCCGTCAATATGACCTAACTCCTCCTGATAGAAAGTGGTCGTGAGGACGGGGTATGAGGCTGACAAGCACAGCCATGCAAAAAATCTGGTGGCTTGCACCAAAAGGTTTGGTGATTCATTTCTCCGTCTCACCATCCAGATGACGAATGCTATTACACTGCACGCGTGTTTTCCTGCTTCCCGTAAACTCAGTTCTTCAAGCGGGAAGAAGCAATATTAGGCAAGGTTTACCAGCTCAGTAGTTACTTTTATATATGATACCGGAAATGTATGATTTCCTAAGAAATACAATACAACAACACTACTTTAATCGCTCAAATAGGGATCCAGTTTAATATATCCAGGATATCTTCAGGCTGCTGCAACTGGTAGTCAGATTCGAACATTTGAATATCGATGATGTATGGTATATTAGATTTTTTTGGCAGTTGGTGCAACTTGGAACAGCTAGACCGCTGGAAAGCGCCGGTCATCGTTGCTACCCATTGTGCTGAAGACAGACCACTTGGCGACTGTGTGGGGATATAGTAATATATGCGCCAGACAAAACACCTGTTGTAATGATCTCGAAGTAGGGATTATTATCCCTGTGTTACGAGGTGCCACACAAGGAAATAAGAAAGGGGCGTCTCCCAGCACACCCAGACCCGAGTCAATTCAGAGAAGATCGTTTCCTGAATTGACCCGCCCGGTAATCGAACCCGGGACACTAAGGAAATCGAGGCGAGAAACCGTGGTACAGCGCGCTACGCCAATCGTGTCGTCATTCAAGTTATTTCATTTCAAGTTGTTTATATGTATGGAGAAAAATAGCAATTTTGTTTTCCCCATTTACTATAATACCCCCCCCCCCCCCCCCCCTCCGTCGCTGCGCTATCCCCGCGTACCCTTTGACATGTTAAATATAATATATTGTCATCCCATCTCTTCGAAAAGGACGACTTGGTTCGCGTTTAAGTGCACCCAAAGGTGGTGTTTTCTATAAGAAACTATTAGCGGGCAGCAATGAGTTTTTAATCCTCTTTATAATTGCGCCACAATTATCTAGGCCGCGCACTTTTTGAATTTGTAACATCTTAGTGTTCACCGCCAAAGAAATCGAACGCAAAATATGGTTTTCACTTCTCATGCTCTAAAAGTACTAGGACGAAACTAACCACTTTAGTCCATAATGAGTAAAAAGTAATTAGTTTTATAAATTTCCTTCATGTGATATAGACAAACAAACAGCCAGTAAATATACTATTATCTGTGGAGTGTGGACGGACCATCTTCATAGCAAAAATGTTGAGAGTTTTAGTTCCATGGTTTGTCCGCTAAGAAGGTGGCGCCATGTGTTTTAAATTGTTAATCTGTGACAATCTGTGTGTGTGAGAAGAAGAAAAAATCTGACCGCGTAAATTTAAGAATTTTTGTCGAGTGTAAATTTGTTCGGTTTTAAGTAAATTGATTATGAATGTCCTGTGACAGTGAAGAGTTTGACGTCAAGCAAAGAGCAAAATACATAATAGATAATCTTTTGCCGTCAAAATCGCGGAAGATTTACAAACTTACGAAACTTGTATGGACAAGAAACATTTGTGATTTTTATTTTATTATGTAATATTTATTAAATGTTTTTGTACTAAATTGACTATTTTTCTCGCACTCAAAGTGAAAAGTACAGTTTGCACCTCGAGACTAAACGCAAACTTAATATACCCTCGGTTTCTCCCCACCTCACCTTCACCCTCGCCCGCTCGGGAGTCAAACCACCTCTGGTATATTACGAGTATGACTCCGTTTAGTCCCTCGATATAAAATATGCTATTAAATAAAGACTGGCTGGTACGACGACCCATAGTCGCGCCGCCGGCTGAATAAAAAAAAAATTAAATTAAAAACGCGCGAACTACAGCCCGCGTTTTCGTCAATCGTCAATTTTCACGGATTGTTAGAAATTCATGGTTTTGTTTTGAAAAATGAGTTCTTTAAGTGACAGTGAAAGTATAGAATTATGTCCTGAAAGTATTAGAACTGACGCAAGAAATGTGATGGATAATCTTTTACCTAAAATATGAGGCGCCTTTTATTTTCTCATAGAGGGTGATGAAAAGTAGAGTGTATCACTCGGGCGCAAAATATTATATTTTTGGCTCGGGCGACGTACTTTGAATCCCTCGCTACGTTGAGAATCTAACACTCTAGACTCCCTCACTTCGCGCTGGATTCAAAAAAGCGCCGATCCGTAAAAATATTATTTTGCTCCCTTATGATACAATCTACTGTTTATTCCGATTGCTATTTAGGAAATGTATAGATTTCTTAGGAAATGTGTCTAATATATTTTTTTCTACACATTTCGGGGCGTTTTTAGGAATTATATACAAAATTTCCTAGGAATTCTATACAATGACGGTTTACATACATTTCCGTTAACATCGTTACTTAATAAACACCATCCAAAATTTTCCCAGACATTAGGCATAAAATCGAAGACAGCTTTTTTTTTAAAAATGGTAGGTTTTTCTAACTTTTACATCATTATATTTTTTTCGAACAGATTATTCGTGCGGCGTTGTTACTTATTCAAAATTAAATTTCAACTTTTGAATGGAGCGCGGGCGGGGAGTTGAGAGGCTGCGAGCCCGCCGCCCACTCACGTCGCGCGCAGTATCAACGAAACTAGTGATTGTTTTATATGTTTGAGTAGTTATAATAACATTAGTAACTAAACATTTCAGTACTGAAGGTTGTCAAACAGAAAAATACATATTTTGCCATTTTCTCCAGGATAGATCCTTATATTTCAATTTGGATAGTGTTTATAAAGTAGCCCTGTTTGGACTCTTTTTTAGCAAAGAATATTTGTTGAGGATGGGCATTTTCTCAAATACATGTTTTAAGATAAGTGAATTTTATATTTTATAACACTTCTCATTAAAAACAGAAACTAGGAAATTTCGACCTGAACCCTCACCTTCCTCAAACTAGGTGGGTGCTCTTTCAACTGGGCTACCGAGGTCATTATAAGACCTAGTGAATTGACCTATAGTCCGAAAAACAAGCTTGATTAGAATCATCATCATTCGTGCGGTCTATCCCGGTTGTGAATCCACACTGGTGTGTGAGGTCCCAGGGTCCGCCTAAAGCTTGATTAGAATGACAGGTGTCAATTGATTTAACTAGGGCTGGGAAAGTAAGTTAGTTAAGTAAAAATCGAAATCATATTGACACATGGACTGCATACTTATATTTTTACCAAAAGTAAAACTCATTTTTCGATCTCACTTTTCTTTATGAATCCGTAGGAGGTTCGTTCAAGCCCTACAGAAAAGCTACTACAGAATGGAATATTATTTAAACGAAAAACTCCTATACGAAACAATGGTGTTATATAGCAAAAATGCCCAGTTTTCCCCAGTGTGGAAGTGTTGAAATCACATGACGAATTGCAATAAAATTTCAAAAAAGTTAATAAATGTTATTAAGTCAGATAATGGTCAAAGACCTTTTTTGAACGTTTTATAATTGCAGTGTGAAAACATCTAAAGGAAATATCTAAAACGAACAAATACATTTTAGATTTATTTCATCGATGAGTAACTATCGATGTGTCCCATCTCTAAAATATTAGCAACAAGACGTAACCTCGAAAGCACGTCGTAGTTTATTAAAATAATAGTTTGCTATTGGCTTACAATAACTGCATCCGCGCGGACTTAGCTTTTGAAGCTCTTCACTCAGTATTTGAATCTAAAGTAGAATGTATTTTGATCCAGCTTTTTAAGTTTGAGTAGAAATTTTTATTTAAATCTACCACACTATTACCAACATTTCATTTCAGTCGTCCCGTCTGTGGTTATAAAGAACATACAAACAAACAAATAGAGGTTTTAAATGTAGTTTCGTATAGTTACGATGATATGATATAATTGCTTGTCAGTAGATTCGATTTTGTTATTGAATGTTTTCGAGGTGGTGTTTTTTATTGAATTCTTCGACGCAGTAGCGTATTTTCTAAGCTTATATTCCTGTCTTACCGAAAGATAACAACTCAAATACTATTCTGAGATATCAATGAAGATTGGATTTTTTGTAACTTAACTAATTACAAAGGGGTCATATTAGTTTTATCATTTGTTTTTATTGTTATCTTGTGATTTGTTTAATATCAACATTTTGTCAAAATAAAGAAAATTTTACAGAAAATTATTGTATTTTGTAACTAACATTAGTTTATACGAAAACTTATTACTAACTTTATATGGGCTGTTTGGTCTGAAATAAAAATGTTTAAATATAATTTGAATTGAACTCTCTAATTTCAACTAAAAGTAAAAATATGATTTGTCGTAAGCGTTGGAATTCTTAATATGCTTGTCTGATGTCTTTAATAACCTGAATTTGATATCTTAGGATCTAACTGTTTCTTCACATGTGTGGCAAGTAAACTAAAACTGGATCCGACTGTAAAAATAAACGAAAACTTTAAAAAAAAAGTCCAAAAATAGTTTTCATTTCTTTAGAAGGACCGTAACTTGATATATTTTTATAATGGTTTTTATTTTAATTTAAAACAAGTGACTGAAGTGTAATGATGTGATATATTTTTAGAATTGGCCTAGTAAGCTAGCACACATGATAGGTCTCGGGCTCCGTGAGGTTTATAGCAAAGAAAATTCAGGAAAAATTTAACAGAAAAGCGGGAAAGAAAAATGAAGTTCACGCGGGCGAAGCCGCGGACGGAAAGCTAGTTGTTTATACATAACACAATCAGTGGCTTTTTCTTAACTTTTTAAATAGGTGTACATATACTTGGCCAGAAATGGAACATATCCTTCATACAATCAATTAAAATAGAAATTAAAAAATTGGCTTGTTCGAAATTGTTTCTACAACCTGGCTGAAAATTTTGATTTTAAAAGAATTTGAATTATTGGCTTTTGATTTGATTGTATTTGTGAATAAACTAATGTGTAATAATGAATTTTAAAAGTTGTCATTTAATTGATAACTGAAAATTGTATTTGCATGCCTCAAATGTGTCTTGTTTGCTATTTTATAATCTCTGTACCACCTTTAAATGTAGGTACCACATTGTCGTAACTATGTAAATGTTACAATTGTAGTATGAGAGGACTTAAATTTCAAATAGTCTCGCATTATATCAGTTGCATGATTTTAGCATAGCAGCGGCGTCGAATGATTTCGTGTACATTTTGTTTTGACAGAGCTTAATTAATTAATCAAACGCAATTGCAATTGATTATTTTCTTATCTAATCGGACATCATTGGATGGCAAATCGAAAAGTTAGTCATCCAGCATGGGTTTTAAAAAACAACGTAATATAAAAGCAGTAAACAACTAGAACCTGATTGGATTGATGCGTTCATGAAAGGTTTTAACCTATTGACATGAAATAAATCTGAACTTAGTCAAAGTATTCAAAGACAGATTGCTTTACTTCAGTGCTATTGTAATAAAAGTACTTCATAAGCATTGCCACATGAAATTTGACGACTCTAAAACGAAGAATTCATTATAGCCTAGGCAATGAATGATTCTAGATGGAAAAGTCGAAAGCAGAAAGTTTTACTTTGGAACTTTGTTTGGACTAGTTAGGAGATTAACATATTAAAAGTCCTTACCCTTCGAGGTGATCCTAAAAGTTCAGAGGTAACAAACATACTACAGATACTACTACACATACTACAGAGAATTTAACACATTTTTGAAAATGGTCCATTTTTCGAAGGTCCATAGGTAGGCAATAATTGGAGATAGATAAAAGGTGTGAATGCCAAAGTTGTAGAGAATTTTATAAGCTCGACAGAATTTCGTACGATGCACCGTTTCGAGATGTAAGCCAAAAACAAACGAGACTTTCACCCCCCCCACCGGACCGCCCACACACTCAACAGTCGAGGCGAAGTCGAGGCGCGGGCGCAGAAGCGGCACGCGTCGCTTCTGGGTTTTCTTTAGAAATTATGGTTGTGCGCTCAAATATAACTAGAGTCGCGGCACGGGCGTGGTGAAGGCGGGGTGTCCGTACTGTGCAGCAGCGCCGCTGCCACCTTGACTTTCCTGTGAGCGAAGCGCCTAAAACGACACCTCAGCGCCAACGGAACAGACCAGTCAGCGTTTAAGTCTAGGTGTTTTTCCCTCCTCTGGGTGGATTCCATGATAAAAAAAAACTCACTTTAAGCTTACCAGTCTCGTATTTATTAACGATGGTCATTATACTGCGTGGCCATGGTCCCGGGTTCAATTCCCGGGTGTGTTTTCGGATTTTTTGGAACAAAGCCCGGGTTTGTGATCACCAACCCTTTACCCAGCAGTGGGGCAGTGTTGAGGGTAATTACTTTACTCACGTATTGATAACGTGTTTTAGAAACATAATGGCCCAAAAAAAAGAAACTGAATAAATATCCATTGGTGATTCATAATTTGAGACTGCCCAAAAAGTAACATAATGAATATCCAAGGGTGATTCATAATTCGTTTTTTTTTTAATCCTTTGTGATTTACACCTAATATCACATCTGATAACTACGAGTATCACGATAACTTTCAAAGTAGCATCTACGGTATAAGTATTTATTTGACTTAGGTTCGATTTTTCAATCCTCAGATAATGAAATTTATCTGTAGGATAAAGTTTACTCGAAGGTTAACAAGAGTTTTAATTCTTCAATGGTCAGATAGATGTTATCTGTTGGATGATGCCGCTAACTGAGGAATAAAGTCATCTGCTTCTCGAGGGGCTGGATGAGATTTATCTATGCGTTTTCTTTGACATTTCGAGGTTTTGTGGTGGGTCATTTGAGATTATTTTTATTCCGTTAAGGAGTTTTGGAGTGTTATTTTAATCAGAAACTTCTTACCACAATTTAGACAACAATAAAAGCTGACGTAGTTTTTCTTAAACGTCAGTGTCAATTTGTCACACATCAACTTTTGTCTTGTTTCATTCTAATATTGCAATGATTGTATAAGTGCATCTAGCTTGTGGATAATCAGTGGGAAGTTAGTGATTTATGTACATAGACAAACGATAGATAGCTATTCTTTGGATAAAAGACGATTGCAATATTGAAAAAATCCATTCGCTTGATAAACAGCCAGTTAATTTTATACTTCAGTTAGCTATCAAGGGAACAAACTAAGAATTGTAAAATCGGGCCTTAACTGTAGAAACGTATGTTTGTTTAAAGGTTTACCTAAACAGCAGCGGATTTCAGACGATATGTTACACAAAAAACGAGACAGAACAAACTTTATTGCAACAAGATATTTATTTTAAGAAAGTCACGATCTCTGGTTCTAAAAGGAATTCGCAGCTAAACAAATCACTTCTAGAGCATGTCTGATCAGAAAAGACGCTCCCCGCCACCGCATTCACGCTCACATAAAGTAAAGAATAGTAAAGTAATTGGCATATATACTATCCCACTGCTGGGCAAAGGCCTCCATAATGGGAATCAAGTCATCGCTAGAATGGCTGGGTATTGGCTTCATATAAAATATATATATGTATATATTTTAATTAATCTAAAGAAAGACACTCTTATTATCTAAATACAGAAAACGTGCCAAACTACTATTGCAGTTTGTTGGCAGCAGTTCTCGTAGGACAATTTCGAGATAGTTATTAAGAGGGTGTTTCACATAATTAAATAATAGTAAGTAACTCTTATCACTAAACTAACCTAAGCTTGCATAATTAGGTAATAGGAACCATTATAAACTATATCTAACAACAATTAATTAACAATTACACACAAAAGGCACAGCAGATAAAAAACTACAGTTAGGTATTCAGTACGTCCACCACGAGTCGCCACTCCAAACCCACGCCATCGCCCGCGCAAAAATCCGTACCGGGACTTGACATGACATAGCATGACAATGTCAAATCCCAACAAAACCCTCTACGCGAACGACAACGTAGATCCAAATCGGCAACCCGTGGCAGACGCACAGTTCAGCGGGGCTAAGATGCGCGCCCTACGAGAAGATTTGACAAAAAATCCTCCAATCAAATTTCGCCATTTCTCGATTTCTCTATTTTGTCTACCGTTCCTAACATGGCAGCAATTGTCGTGACTTAATATTTTGTATGGGAATTTCAATTTTGTCGACAGATCCTAACATGGCACCTTATTTTTGTCGTGGTTTAGAAGAGATATCTCGTGTATGAACTCGTCGGTCATTTTTGTGGACGACAAACTAATTATGCATTAAAATAGCATGAAACAGGCGTTGCGGTGCGTCAAACTGCAAAAATGGACGCAATGCAAAATTGCTGTGGCGCGTCATTTTTGGTTAGACAAGCTCTACCTATGTTTATCTGCCACTGTAGACCACTGAAAAATCTTTAACAGTATGGTACTCTCATAATATTTAAATTTCCGAAATGACCTTAAATATTGTGCATCCAGTGTTTAACAATTATTATGTGGCTTTGATGTACCTACTTATTAGATTGTTCTGTTAGAATTTAAGCATTTTTATCAACAAACAAATTGTACTCTACTAACTTTTAGTAATTTTGAAACAAAAACAAGTTTAAAAGAGTAACTGCTGAGTTTTCTTCTCAGAGAAGACCCCCACAGCAGCGTTTGTCGGCGACGGGAAGACGCAACGCCGTAAACGCTAGTGTGGGGGGTTCGCCGGCACGACGCTGACATGACGCTTAAAGAACGCTAGTGTGGGGTTGTCTCTAAGAATCAACTCAGACGCATTATGTTTGTATACTGTTTATTTATAATATATAATATTCATATTATTACAGTACTTATGTCTAATATTTAGTATATTTTTTGACTATTTAAAAGTACTGCTTAAGTCTATTTAAATAAAGATATTTGAGTTCGAGTTTTTTATATAAGTGTATTGGAAAATTAGGTGTGAGTGATGAATGAACCTAATAAATAAATATTACATAAGAAAATTATTGGATTTGACAAAAACCAAGAAAGGAAAAATGAAAGAAAGATTAAATTAGTACTTATAACTACACAGAATAACGTTCCTTTGAATGAACAGTCCTTTTTATATAATATCCACACATTTACATTGGAAGTGACTTTAAATACACCATGTTATAAACCATAGTTGTAAACCACTTTTTTATTACTCATACACGGAAAGTACGCTTGAAGTTGCTTGAGCATAGGGTTGAAAGCTTCACTTTCAGCCCTAGGGCTGTAAAATTTTTTCATTCCAAGGGCTGAAAGTAAATAACTGTCAGATGGTGACATGGTGACATAGAATACATCAACTTGCCGAAAAAGGAATGTCAAAATAGAAGGTGACTTTCATTTTGACATTCCTTTTGCGGCAAGTCGATGTATTATATTCAGCCACAGCTGTATTTGAAAGTTCTTTATCTTGATTTCAAATGAATATTTAAACAATCGAAGCAGGAATATACTCATTAATGTATGTTTCACTTAATTAGTGTTTAATTTAATAAATTTGAGCTAAGCATTTACGATAGAAATGAAAAAAAAAATACTTGAAATAAAATAAGGCGGGGGAATTCCATCATCATTGTCTAAGTATGCTTTTTTACAAATATTTAAAAAAATGGTTGAATTCCACAGACAAAAAAAGGCGGGATTGCAACTATTCGAACTTCATTCAGTTGTTTCGTAAATCAAGTGAGAAGTTTATTTTCTGCAAAATGAGTTCATCAGACTTAGATATGGATATTGGTATTTCATTAGAGAAGAAGCTCAAACAGTTATGGAAAACCTTTTACCGCCGAAATCAAGAGAACAATACATAAGAGCTTATGAAGATTTTATGAAATGGCGCACTGAAAAAAAAGTGAAGTCTTTTTCAGAAAACTTGTTATTAACATATTTCAATCAATTATCCAAAAATTATAAATCTTCAACTCTGTGGAACGTATATTCAATGTTAAAAACGACTTTAAATACAAAACACGATATACATTTGAAATATTTCGCCAAACTATCATCTTTCCTAAAAAGGCAGTCGGGTGGATACATAGCGAAAAAATCCAAAGCTTTCACTGCACCAGAGGTCCAAACCTTCCTAAATCAAGCGCCAGACGACATTTATTTAGCAATAAAGGTAACGATTTCTTTTAAATAACATCGCATCTATAAAAATGTGTTTAAAATTATATACAGGTAACCTACCTACAATAAAAACCCCATAAAAGATTTTTATTTACTTTTCAGATCGTGTTGGTAATGGCCTTATGTGGCGCTTGCAGAACCATTGAACTGGTAAATTTGATGGAACATGACATAGAGAAACAAGGTGAAATTATTGTAGTCAAGTTAAGAGGTACTAAAACAAAAGTCGACCGAACTTTCGTAGTAAAGAAAGAGTTCGTACAAATAATAGAAAAATACCAAAGACTTCGCGACCACTTGCCATGGGAACTGATCGTTTTTCCTCAACTACCAAAAAGGAAAATGTTTGAGGCAAGTAATTAGCAAAAACAAATTATCCAGTATCCCGAAGCAGATAGCCACGTATCTTGATTTACCAAATCCAAATTTATACTCGGATCACTGCTTCCGCAGGACTTCAGCGACTCTATTACCTGATTCAGGCGCCAATTTGACTACAGTGAAAAGACATGGTGGATGGAAATCTAGTACAGTAGCTGAAGGCTACATCGAGGAATCGGTTAATAACAAGGCAAACATTTCAAATCAGTTGACTGAAACAATAAATTACCTACCAAGTACTTCAAAAGATTGCCCGGATGAAGAGATTGTTCTATCACCAACATTTACTCAAGATGCTCAAGTTTCACAAAAAATATTAACTATCAACATCCCAGGAAGTAACCTCTCTCTCTCGTTAAACAATTGCTCTAATTTTAATATAAACTTTAAATAGAAATATCATCAACTTTGTTGTAGGTAATGTTTCAATAAAATTTTGTTGGTTGAACTTATGTATCTGATTTTTATTTACTTTCCTTATATTTGTAATGAAAAGCAGAGTGTTTACCTCGGAAGAAAGACCTTTTCAATGCCCTCGAACTATTAGCGCTCTCGCTACGCTCGCGCGCCAAACCATCTCGTGCATTGAAAAAGTAACTTTCTCACCTTGTGTAACAATCTACTATTAAAAAAGTTTAGAATATGTACTACAGCTACCATGCATTTAAATCAGAGAAGTTTATCTATTTGTCAAGTCATTCTCAGGATATTATAAGAAACGCAAGGAAGTCACAACGAGACAATTTAGACAGCTGTACTAAGATTGATTCATTATCCTTCTTGTCGCCTAAATATGTACAAATATAATTTATAATTTGGTCCCAAAAGAATTTACAAATATAACAAGGTAGACTATTTTGCTTCTTTCGCTGCCCAGTACTTCCCAACCGCTTCCCCGAAGAAGGTAGCTTCACATAGACTATTTAAAAGTAATCTGACGAAATGGCCATCTTCTTCTTCTTGAATGGCTCATGAATAGGCATTTTTACAGTCTAAAGGAATATTTTGATTGGAAATTGAAATGCAATTCATAATTGAATATAATTCTAAGTTTATTTGTATCTAGTAGCTAATAAGTAATCATTTACATTTGATTCCAAAATTAAATAAGTACCTAATTGGGGTAGTACAATACCAAACTACTAAACATAAACACAACAAAGACTTACTTACTTACTTACTTAATTGCCTAGCTTAGAGAATTTGATATTTTATTATCTTAATTTTCTGCACGTCGCGGAGCAGACTAATCACAGTTCTATTATTATATTTACACCATATTATGTACTATGTTTAAAGAAAATAAATAGTTCTGATTTCAAAATCATTTGCTGAGAAACAATGGACATATACTCGTAACTACATTGCGTAATTATGCCCAAAATAGCAACCACCAGCAATATTTTTTTTCAGAGACCTCCATTGATTCACAGCACAGAAGTTGATTCTCAATCGCTTTATTTGATCTAACACCTGATATTTTTGTTAAAAATGGCGATTAAATAATCGTAATCTCTTCTCTGGCGCCACGGGAAGTGCAGCTCTTTCGCCCTGGCGTAGTAAATCCCAGGTGGGTACCTAAGATTCACTACAGCGGGCAAGGGCTGCTCTATCTGCGCCTCCGGCTCTTGAATTACACTCTAGTGTAGGGCGGACTAGTATCACGGTGAAAGACCACGGCCAGTTCAGTTTAACATACTATTTTCATACATAACCAACATTATACTCATAGGTGTGTACCTCATATATTTTTTTAGATTAATGAAATGAACTATATTCATGTGTATATAATATTATATATCAAATGAAATTACGTTAACTGATACTCATCTAGATAAAATTAGGGTTGAAAATTAGTCAGATTTGTTATTGTTATGCCAAAAGAAACGCATGGAAATAGAGTTTAGGACATTGAATATTAGAAGTTATGAAATTAGGACTTTCAATGTTTAGGCCAATCTATAATATTGCGAAAACATCGATTAGGCGAATCAATAATTGTGCGTAACAAGTTTAGGCCAATAAGGTTTGGCCAAATGAAATTAGGAGCAATAATTTTAGGCCATCCGAAGAGCACCCGAAACTTTTGTGTCTTGTGTCAGATACAAGCTACCGATGAATATTTGATTTCTATAGAACCAGTATGAAATAATCCACTCCCTGCGCATATGTAAATTGTGTCTGATCACCGCTACAAGACACAACAACCTACGGTTCCCTGTGATGGTGTGCCGTGTCGGCAACAAAACGTATCTACGTTTGGGCAGCGCCTAAGATTTTAAAAGAACGGATAACGACTCCTTGTGTTAATTCTGAATAATCCAGATCTGTAAAAGATAAATTTTTATGTTTAATAAAATAATGTTAATATTATCATAGGTATCAATCACAGGTTTAAAAAAACAAGCAAACGATCAGCTAGTGGTTGTTGCGCATTAAATTATTTTTTGACAAATAATTACCGAGATTTCTTTAAATCACTGTTGCCCATAGGATAAGTTGAGCCGCGGCAGTTTCCTCGAACGCCAGTAGCCTGACGAAGAGATGAACATTCATTTGCGTGCATCCGATTGTGCTTCACACTGGCATACATGTACTCGTGTGCTCGGGAGTGCGAGCAAGAGGCGGTCAAACACCCAGGCATCATGCCACCTCCATTGGGGTAGAAGTCAGCGTGCCCACACGGGTGGGGATAGCCCAGGAGAACCGTGTTGGTGTGAATTACTTCCACGTATCGAGCTTTTGTTTTGGCTAGACGATCAGGATCGCCTTCCCACAGAGGACCAGCAGGGGTTAAACCTGGAAAATAGATCGATACGGTCAAATCGATTAAAACTTGTGTTTGAATTTTTTCAGGGTTGCCGGTTTAAAAATCATACCTGTGATTCTCTGAACTCTAGATCTTGTTACGTATCCAGCGTTGCCAACCACATGTGCTCCCAAACCAAAGCCGACAAGATGAATTTTGTCAAAACTGGTGCTGATGACTACTATCCAAGTCAGGAGGACTCCGATAGCGGTGCCCACGGCCTTGGTCCCGCGCTTGGCAGTGACGTAACCTCGTCTGGACAGAGCGCTCCAGTCCACGACAACGACATTCACGTCATTGTCTTGAAGAAATGCTGAAAATAAAGTTTTATTTATTTTTTCATTGATGTTTTTTTTGAGCGTTTTAAGCGCTGAGTGCATTGATTGAATTACTCAAAGTAGTAATACTGCTGCCGCGTTGAGAGTGAAACTTTAGAAGATGTGATTTTGAGAATGAGTAAAATAGTTTCCAAGTGTACTACGAGTAAATCATGTAAGACAGCTAGTAGTAGTGAGAATATGTACTAACTTGCAACTTGGCGGTAAAAAGTTCACAACATTGACAGTCCAGCTCATACAACTGTGGTTGCGTTGCTGCTGTGCTGTGGTTTAATTAAAAAAAAATGTAATAATACTTCAGAAATACTTAGGTACCTCTTTTTAGAGTTTGGCTCATTTCACCCTGTCCATGGGAATTCCAACCATGAACCAGGAAAACTGTGTTCCTTTTTGGATCAAAATTTGAATTAAGAAAACTCGTCAAGTCACCAAAGGACAATTGTTGATATGCCTCCGGGTTGACCCTGTTACAAAGAAGCAAAACAATTAAAAAATTCGAAGAAACCTACATTTATCACTCAATAACTTGTTCACTTACCTAGTGTATAATAAATAACGGTTCTGATCATGGGGATTTGTAGAGTATGTCCGAAGATATTGTTCGTCTATTGGCTCTTGAGAATCAACAAGTTGGAGAGTTTCTTCATCATCACGAGCATAAAAGAAAAATCTGTCTTCCTCCTGATATAGCATTAATGACTCTTGTACCCCTGAACAAACCACAAAATGTTTTAACATACTCCAACGCTGAAACGCTACCAGAAAACACTATTTGTTATTACATTGCACTCAAACATTCTAATAGAGCATTATACCAAAACAAAAGAAACATGATGAGTGTAGGTAGGTACCACTTCTAATAACACTGAAACTCCTCAGTAAACAGTGAACTCTACCTATCTTCAAGTTCAAGCCTAGTTTGTACATGTTTTGGTTACCTGTTCATTGCGGATTGATTTTGTATTTTTGTGTGATATAATACTCCAAACAAATCAGAAGCCGTGCCGTGTAGTGTTATTGTTTTGGCATACAATTTGGCAAAAAAAGCCATAGGAACATTTGCCTTCGTGAATTTGTTACAGAAATAATAAGTAGGTAATTTTCTTTGATTGTAAAAATTTTATGACCATAAAACGTAGGTTTTTTTTAATACTGATTCGTTATTCAAATTATCGCAAATATTAGAACATAATATGTGTGTTGACAGCCTGCATCTACTGTAATACGTACTGTGCCATGTTATTAGATCGTCTGTCCAATTATACACTGATGTAAGAAAATCCCAAAAGAAATGGTTCAGATTATTAATAGTTACCTGCTAAAAGCCCGAATATCACGAGACACTTCATTTCTGTAGTTGCTAACAAGTTATGCGGTGTTCATTGCAAAAAAAAAAGGTTTTATATCGACAACCTGTTATTTTTTTCTTTATTGTCTGAATGTCAGGTAGTGCGTCTTTATCAATCTACATGCATTCGTTGGCTAAAGCGATTAATTTGTTGATATAGTTCCAAGATTATATTTATTGTATTCACTGATGTACAGTATTGTTAGCCATTGCCATTAATTTAGCTTAAATTTTACTTAACGGTACATGGTACCAAAACTATACCAGCACTACTGGCAGTACTATCAGCAGTTGGTCCGTAATTTTTGAATGCATAAATAAATAAATAAATATCCCTGGACATTATTCCACACAGCGCCATCTAGCCCCAAAGTAAGCTAATTAAAGCTTGTGTTATGGGATACTAGACAACGGATAAACATACTTAAATACATTTTATTTTGTAAATACTTATACTTATTATACATAGGAGACACCCAGACCAGTACAAACAGACATGTTCATGCACACAAATGTTTGTACTGTGCGGGGATCGAACCCGCGACCTCTGGTGTAGTAGCCAACTTCTTAACCATTACACCAAGTCGGTCGTCAAAATGCATGCAACAGGTGAACAATTTTTTCTTCTTCTTGGTAGGGCAAATCAGCAACAAACGGTCCTATTCTGCTGTCTGCTTAGTTGCGCAACCAACCAGCTGTTAATTAGCCAGCAGCTAAATATTTTTGGCAATTTCACGAGTGCCCTGCCTTGCCTTTTATGCGTTATTAATTATTATTCTAGGGATAGTCATTTTACCGTAACGAAAAAATTGTGTACTTACATTACTCGTTTGTAGAACTGTCTACAAAATTGACCAGAACCTTCAAATCCCGAACCTGAAATCCATATTTTAAAAAATTACAACTTATCGTAACTTAAAATTTGCTGATAACAATTTATAGGGAGTGTCGTCGTTACCACGCTTTTACATCATTGATTTAAATGTTTCTATTTGTCCATAGCTTGAGCAATTAATTGGGTAAGTACCTAATAAAACTTTTCTTCGGTACTACCAACCCCAGCCTCACGGCTGCGATCATCGAAATTATTCAATGTCCATTATATAATTATCCATACTTTTTGAAAATCAATAATTATTAAAGTGGATAATTATTATCAAAATTAGTTTAGTAGTCTCTGAGCTTATGTTATACAAGCAAACATACAAAACAGATACATGCTCTTTATTAAAGAGAGTATTGTTATAGAGTCTTTATCAGTACTAACAAGATGACAGAAAAGAGATAAATCTTAATAAAAAAGTATGAAAGGGTTTGGTTCAACCGTCAGTTACCAACAGTTTTTTTCAGGTTTTATACCCACGGTAAAACAAATGCATTCCCTGCTCGTTTTTCACTAATCACTTCTGCTTGGCCCCGACAATCAACTGAAATTAGGAAACAAAAAAAGGAACTGAAAAAAAAAGCTTGATTTACCTAACTTGTGGCTATTTTATCTTCAAATATTAATAAATAACCTGTTTCAACCAAATTAGTAAAATAACACAAGAGCTATTTTCGCCCTAATCAGTAAGTAGTAGAGTTCTTTTTGCGGGTACACCTATGTATCTATCTACGTATATACTAATAATAAAAAGAGAAAAGATTTGTTTGTTTGTATTGAATAGTCTCCAAAAATACTGGACCGATTTTAAAAATTAATTCACTAAAATATGGCTACAAAATCAGGGAGTGGCATAGGTCACTCCCTGTTATTGAATAATAGTGTACTTTTTTTCTATATTTTTTTTAATTCAGGCTATTTTTGACGAGAAATACAGTCTACGTGGGCAAAGCCGCTGACGCACAGCTAGTTCCTAATATAAAGCGCATAGTTGATCTGTTTTTTTGCAAGCAAGTGGTGTGCGGTAGGTTACTTTAGATTCAGGAATGTTTTCTCGGAGGTTTTAGTTGGTGTATATACATTTTCAAAAAAGCCTCGATTGTTCTTCTCTAAAAGGTATTAGACCATTTGAGAAAGTAACTTAAAAAGCATAGGAGCCACCTCTTGGGTTGCAGGTAATAGTTATTGTCATATTGAGTTTTTGGACAAAAGTTTAAAAAATTTGACGACAAGTTTGATGTAGTGTGCTATACTGCGGTTTCTCGTCTTGACTTCCGTGGTTTCCCGGGTGCGATTCCCGGTCGGGTCAATTCAGAAAACAAACTTTTCTAAGTTAGTTCGGGTCTGGCATACGACCCTGGCTTAAATCCTCGTCTAGTAGCTCGTACCACAAGGATATTTATACTTACTTCGAAGCAGTGACAATTGGTGTGTTGTCTGGCGCATATTTATTTATTAAATACTTTGCTCTGGGATTTCACGGACCTTTCGGAAACAAAAAGCAAAGCCAAGGAAACACTACAATATACCTAGCAATATACCTATTTCTTACATATCACGTTTACGTATGTATGTAGGTAGTTACAAACCTACATTGGCTGACACCGACTCCAACAATAACAATGATTGTACCTACAATTATCGTATAAGTCTTAGAAGAATACGCAATTATTTCTTTACTTTTTAGTGCTTTGTGTTGGAATAGTTTTTTTTGAAGTTGGTTTTTTTTTATGTTAAAATTTTTGTTTATTTCTTGATTTTCAGTGAATAGTTCTTATTTATATTTATACATCTAAAAAGTATCATCCAATTGCTCCTAATAAGAATTGAAAAGTTCCGTAACTTTGTCATGGATCCCATAATCAGAACCTAACGCTCATCAAACTACCCTTGAAATATATCCTTTCCAATAAAAAAAAAAGCATCGAAATCGGTTGGCGTGATAATGAGTTATTTGTCCATTTGTCGCGCATATGGTTTATCTAGATTTAGGACTTATATGGATTTCCCATGGATGCCACTGTCAGAACTTGATCAAATTAAAATGGGACCACACGGGCAGCATCAGCTTTCAAATAAAAAAAGAATTATCAAAATCGGTTGGCGTAATATTGAGTTACGCGTCCATTTGTCGCGCATTTTGTCTGTCTAGATTTAAGACTTATATGGTTTTCTCATGGATTCCACTGTCAGAACTAGACCAAATTAAAATGGAACCATTCGGGAAGCACCAGCTTTCAAATAAAAAAAGAATGATCAAAATCGGTTCACCCAGTCGAAAGTTATGAGGTAACAAACATTAAAAAAAAACATACAGGCGAATTGAGAACCTCCTCCTTTTTTTGAAGTCGGTTGATAAATGACAACAACTCATTTTCTATTTTTATAATTTTATTCCAGTTGGTCACATACAGTCACTTAGAAAAATGAATCGTGTATTTTGGATCAATTCAGAAAGGCCACAAATCTCCAGTTGACAAACCGAAAACGCCAGTTCTGAAACGAAATATAGGAATAATTAAAAAAAAACCCAAAAAACTTAGGAAAATTAAAACTAGCTTATTTTTAGTATTTTTATAAATTATCACAAGGTGACATTTAAGGATTTAAAACGTAACAAAATAGAGGAAAAATAATAATGAAATTTAAAAAAAATTAAAGGAACAGCTGAAATGCAGAGTGTAAGAGATGACGCTAGTGTAAGTTTTCTTCATAATTCGGCCTTACTCTTCAAACATCATTTTCTTTACAAACATGTATGAAAACTGCTCTGTCAAACATAGAACTGAAATCTCTGAATCCTTTGATTTATAATCTGCCACAAAAATATTGCTTACCCTCGCTTATTCAAGTCAACGTTGCCCATGTTAAAGGTCGCCCCAGAGCATCGTTGAAGGAGAGCTTGGAGCAAAGTGGAGCAGCGTCGCCCAACGAAGCGGTCTTCGAGGATGCTCGCAGCGAAGAACTGATATGCACGAGCGTGATTGCAGCCACTGGAATCGCAGCCAGGCTGGGATCTGCCTCCGTTTGGGTAGAAGTCAGCGTTAGCTATAGGTGGGAGGATGCCTTGCAGGCCACTGTCAGTGTGGATCGCTTCAACGTACCGAGCGGCATTCTTGTTAAGGGAATTAGGGTTTAAGTACCATAGAGGACCCGCTGGATCCAAACCTGTGGGGACAAACAGTTTCTTATTAGGGGAAATAATAATAATATACTTTTGTGCATTAGAAATTAAAGTAACGTAATTAGCCTTTAAACTGTCTCACTGCCAGGCAAAGGTCTTCGTCATTCATCAAGTCATCGCTACAATTCATGGTTATTGGCTCAATCACAACGCTTGCCAAAGAGTGAGGGTGAGTAAGATGAGTGCTTTGAGAGTTCAGTCAAAAACCCAATAACAATTTGCTTTCAAAATTAGTTTAAGAACTTCACCCACCAGTCACTCTGATAGCTCGCCCGTTGACGCGTCGTCCCGCAGTCCCAACCACGTGAGCTCCTAAGCTGTAGCCAATTAAGTGGATCTTATCCCAGTCCCCATCAGTCACGTCCACAAGCCACTCCAGAAAGTCCCCGAGGGACTCTCCGATGCTTGGCACCACCAGGACGGAAACAACGTATTCCTCACTAGCCCTTTCATTCCAGTCCACAACGATCACGTTATGGTCATAGGTGTCAAGAAGGGCATCACGGACCACGGCATTCATGTTTGAGAATAAGCTTCCCGTCCAGCCATGAACCAGGAATGTAGTGGGCCTATCCGCCTTGTAGTTGGAGCTCTTCACTGATTCAACATTGCCATTGACCAGTAATTGAGGATAGAAAGCATTTTCTCTGTAAATAAGAAATATGTTTTGGTAAACATAACTTGGATTGTTTCCTTTCACATTTTTTTCTATTAGTCAAGACAAGGATCCTCCATCACTGTAGTCAAGATTTTGCTTTGTTTGTCCTATTTTAAATGAATAATCTGGGTATTTCCTGATTCATTTAGAAATGCAGACATTGTTATCTTTTCAATAGTTTATTTATTAGATTGTTCAGAGATATCATTCATTAATAATGATCGATCTTTCTCATAATAGGTTGGTGGAAGATAAAACTATTAAACTGATTACCTTCTTTTGCCAAACATGATTAGGTGCGAATTATTAGAGTTTAATCCTATAGTAACATGCTCAATGCTCATGTATATGGTTTACAACAGGAAATTAGTGGGTGTTTTGGAGTAAATTAAGTTACGACTTCCAAGTACTTTAGAGCGCTTTCACATTTAGGCGCCTTTAGCAGTGTGACGGTCGCGCGACAAACGCGCAAACAACAGCTTAGTGGCGCTGCTAATAATTTCATATTAATAAACGACAGCGCGGCAGCGGCGCGTGGGCTGCGCGCGGCAGTCACGTGCCCTCAATGCATTCACCTAGTGTTGCAAGCGCACGTATTGCGTATACACGCGCTGCTGCAGCGCTGCTGTCCCGATGCTGACGCCCTAATGTGTAAGCGGTCTTAAAGTCCCCTTTTGTCCAATTCCGACACCAATTACTATAGTCTAAATATGACAAACTGACTTTTAACACTCAATTTCAACGTACCTAAATTTCTTATAAAAGTAGTCAGCATGAAGACCGTTGATTCAATAAAAGGTATCAGATCCCCAATTAATAGCTAACTATTTGAAATTGATAAATAAGACTCCGAAGAATTGAGAACCTCCTACTTTTCTGAAGTTAGTTAAAAAAAAAACTTTACTTTCCAGAACACTGATGAAATAGATCTAGAAACGAGTACTTACTAACTAAATTTATAAACTGTATACTGCCTATTTTAACAATAAATTATTAGGATTATTTAAAAGTCGCAATATCGTTAACACCTCAAATAGCGTCACTTGTGTCTAAACGAATGCTAAATTTGAAAATCGACTCATTATTCAGATAGTGATGATAATCTTTAGAGTATTTTTTTCAATTGGAGCTGACCTGGTGAATAGCCAGTACTGGTTGTTAGCTCCACTCCTGGCGTTGATAGAGTTCGAGTCAACGGGTGTGTGCAGGTCAACAAGAACTGGTTCGCCTTCATCATTGGACAGCCAGACGTACCGGCTTTTGCCCTCCACGTATTGGCTGTTGTCTTTGGGGATCGCCTCGGATGCGCAAACTGAAATAGTGATGAATATTTTCAACAATATAAAAGAAATGTTATGATAAATGACCAGCTTAGGGGCCTACCTGTATGAATTTTGCTGTACTTTCAAAAATGTATTGTTCGAATTTCAACTGTTTGAAAACATTAGGAAGAAGTTTTAATTACCAGATGGTTTTTTTCCCGAATGTTGGGAATCTCGTAATGTATAATTCAGACTTTTCGTTTTCCAGAAAAAAGTTTTAGCGGATTATATATTTTTTTCTTTTTACAGAAGTTTGTTTTGCAACAATTTTCATTTCAAGAAGTTATCTGTTTCTTATTATTGCCTTATCGAGTTTTTATTTCTTAACTAACTCTAATAATCAGAAATTGTAATAATAATCCTTGGTCAAATTTCACTTGACACTTGTCTGTCAAACAAGAGTGTCTAAATTATGTAAAAAAAAACCGTTTACTAAAACCCGACTGGCCGAAATCTTTCCCCATGATACTTGTCTGCCCTACAATATACAAGAGCCATTTAAAAAAAACTTAACCTTCCCTTGTTTGATTAACCACTAAAAACCCCATTTAGGACTTAACAAATAAATTTTGACAAACATACCCCCGAATTCCGAAAGACACTAAGTTATTCAATCAAATAGTTCATTTTATTTTTTACTGTAAGATAGGCACTCATTTGGTCACAATCGCTCCTGGTATTGGTAGTGATGTGGTCTATGATAGTACATGTGGTTAACTGGTACTTAGCTGATCCGCCACAGAGGTGGCAGCAGTACGGAGTATCCATGCACGACCTGATTGAAGCTTCTTATAACTGGAGCAGCTGTGCCGGATGAAATAATGCCTGATCTTTAAAAAATTGTCAAGGTTTTATTTAAAAAGAAGGGTTTAAAAAGATTTGCAGAGAACCCAATGTAACTCATGACCACGAGGCTGGATGTAGCCACAGTGGGTAGTAAAGCAGTCAATAGCCGTTCTCTTTGTCAGTTTTTCTTATTAATTCGATGTTTCGGAATTCGAGGGATAAATATTTATGAAATAATAAGTATCACTAACGCGCTATGAAGCCGGCGAAAACCACTAAATGCTTCATGATGAAAGCGAACAGTGAATTTGTGACAGTTTTTTTAATGACTTTATTTATTGGATTTCTTTATCTGGATTAATAGATTAATTATCAATTTTGATATGGCCAAAAATGTATCTAATCTCGATATGGTATTAGAATATCAGTATTCTATAGAATACGGTATCACAAATTAATTCACTATTTTTCATAAACACACGAACCACACAAAGACAAATTAACCCACGTTGTGAAATTTTCCTGTAAACATCAAAATTACCTACGTATATAACAAATAAATTACGATACGCAGAAACTGAACGTAAAGCGGGCATCCGGTGAAAAGCCAGGGTATAACAGAACAGGGCCCTTATTACAATCCCAGAAATACTAGCTCATAGCAGGTCATACCAACCGCTGCACAGCGAACATTTCATATAACGATCATCCTTTCCGATCTCGCTTCGGCAGCCGGCGTTGACATAATTACGCAGCGTAGGTCAACTCTGCGTGAACTGCTTATAAGACCGGGGAACTTGTCAAGTTCATTCTCTAAACTGAGCATAGCGAGAAACTTCGTAATATGATCTTTCATTTTCAGCCAGTCAGCGGTTCCTGGCACTAACGCATCTTCTAGGCTCAGTTTAGGGAATTACCTTGGCTGGATATAAACGATTGAAATAAGGCGCCAGGGGCCGTATTACCATCTCATATAGCCAGTCAAGTTAACTTCCTAAACTGAGCGTAGCGAGCGATTTCCTAATATGATCTTTCATTTTTAGCCAGACAGCGGTTACCTGTTATTAATGAAATGAAATTTCTCGCTACCCTCAGTTTAGGAAAATAAGATGACTGACTATATAAGAGATAATACGGCCCCCGGCTCTGAAAAAAGTCAGGAAAAATGCGGTGGTCTCATTCTCATTGGTCTAAAAACATCATCCATGGGAGTGGTTTTCAACATTTTCAAAAATACTTTTTTTTGAGAATTGGTCTAACAGGCCCGCTTGCGAAGAGTTTTAGGACAACCTGTTTATCCTTGCCTAAATATGACTAGGAACAAAATTTAGACCTTACACCACGATCGTGTAATCGACGCCAATCGACGATTTTGGACTTGTAATCAATCACGATAAGACTATAATGATTATTGTAGACCATGCTGACAACAGGTATATTAGTCAAGAGCTACATGAATCTACGAGTATGCTCCACTATCTCCAGCACCGGAGGTGCGAAGAAGAAATTTGTAGACCTTGCGCCGTGACTAAATCTGAAGGGACTACCAACGATTAGGAAAGACCGCAAAAAAACCACAGCCACAAAGGTTCGACTCAGGGCTTGAAAACCGGTTTATTTTTAAAACCGTTTTCGTCTTAAATGCCTAATTGGTTTTGGTTCGGTTCGAACGGGAACCTAATAAAAAGTTTAATTAGGTTCCCGTTCGAACTGAAATGTTACTTTATGGAGCTGATCACCTCACAGCTGTTTAAAAGGATGCAGAAATAGGAGAGGAAGGTTTTCTTTTTAATATGTATCTACCTGTTGGGTATATTTTTCTGATAAAAGTACACCCAGAAATACATCAAGTTATTAGTATATAGATATCCATAATTTTAATATTGTTTACAGTGCAGTAGATGTTAGGAAGTGGCATTATTTGGCATTAGGAAGTGGAACACAAGCTATCACGAAAAACGACCTTATCGTCAATATCAAACTTGTCCATTTGTCCAAGAACATCAATACTCCTGTTAGAAGTGATTTCGTCCACATTTCCTTTAATTATTTACATTTCGTTATAGTAAAAAAAGATACAACCTAATGATATAAATATGAATAAATAAATATCCGGGACAAATTACATCATCATTCATCTCATCTTCATTCATCTCATCTGAGCATCAGATCAGATCAGATCATCTGACCCCAAACTAAGCAGACCCTGTGCCTATGGGAGTCAAAGACTTGTGACGATGCCGTTTTCCTTCAGTCTCGTGGACGTTACAACCTTCACGATCGCTGGAAACTTCATGGTTTAACTGCTAGCCATTAAAAGCATTTTGTACTTGTTTTTCAGAATTTGATTCAATTCGATTTTTGTTTCGTATTGCATGCGCAGTTTTTTTGATTCAGTTCTACCAAAACCATCGTACTGAACAGTTTGCGAGCATTTTACCAGATTACCAGTTTAAGTATAACTTACGTGATGGTTTATTTTTAAATACTTTAAATAACCAATTATTGTAAACAGTTAAAACAGTTATAAGTAACAGGAACCCGTGTATCGGGGTAAGCATATCATACCTATTTACTTACCTATTACTATTAGATAATCTATTAACTAGGACTCTTGTGTATTCATTTATTGTTATTTTGTTACAGTTCTTCTTTCCTACCTATACTTTTACCCTATTTAATAAACAAGTCACTGGATTGGCTGATCTTTTATTAACTATTCCACAACTACGTCTACTCCTAAATATTGTGTGACGAATCCCGGCGCTCCGGCTCCTGTATTGCTGGCCTGCAACGAGGATCTCGTTATATGGCGCCCGACGTAAAATATCTCTTCTCTGCGGCTCGCACCGAGCGAGTGAAGAATAATATTTTTATTTCCAGTAACTGAAAAAAGAGGACAATTTAGTACGTTTGTGCAATTTATAATGTGTGTTTAAGTGTGGTACTTATTTAGTGCATTTACCCTACCCTATTTTGTGTACTATCATTCATCCCCATTTCATTACACTATACCATACCGTTTTCACAACCAAATATACTTCAATCTCTATACACACATTTTACAGACAATAATACGATCGACACTACTACTGCTGGTTACAAATGTAATCGGTTCCCGATGCTTTAGTAGCGGAGGCATTACATTCACAAACTTATTACCTACTTATACTTATTATCCCAAAGATACTTCCAGTACCCCTTAACTATATTTACACCACAGCCCTACAGACATCACCTACTCTACGGCTTGTCTAACCGACAGCTACATAAACCTTCGAGGTTTTGGAGTTTAAACCCTTGGGTATTCCAAATCTCGTTTGTTACCACATCCTTGGCTTTGGGGAGTACTCTTAACCAAGATACTACACGCTTAGCTCGTATTTCTTTAGGTCTTCGAGGCCGACTAAGTTTACGCAAGCTAAGTATACTTACAAACATTACATACATCGAATAGCAAGATATTTTTTACCAAATACACCACTCGCCAACTTATTTTCGTACTCCATCAATTTATCTTACTAGAATTGGACAATATTTTTTACAATAATTTATAATCATTACTATTTTCAATATAAAACGTCAACTTTACTTCTAAGCTGACATTGTCAGACATTGTCATGCTATTTATTTTCAAATCAAATCATTTTCTTTTTTCAAACTAAGAAAAGGTTTTATACCTTATCGTTTATCTTACTATAATATCAGTTGTACAACATGGATATTTTTCAATTGAACAAACCAGAAATTATTTATAAACTTAGATTACGTAACGCAAATTTTCAACCAACTCAAACTGCCGTTAAATTGCGTGAAATCCTATCCCAAAATTAAGACCATAATTACCAATCACTTAAGTCTAATTTACCATATTTTCTTTATATAATTAGGACTTTTGTTAATAATTCCCTATTTTGTGTTTTTACTCACCGTATACTCTAATTTACCATATTTTCTTTATATAATTAATTATTGATTTATTATAATTTATTATTACTTTATGCGTGACGCATGTCACTTAATCTCTTGATTTATATAGGTACTGTTTTTATGTATATAAAATTACTTATATTGTATTTTATAAAAAATAAGTGACTTGTTTGTTGATTTGTTTGTTGACTTGTTTGTTGACTTGTAACTATCAACTTATCGTCCAAATTTAACTTATTGTAAAAACGACATCGTTAACATTACCTTATTTTTTTTACTTAACTTTTACATAACTTAACTTAACTAAAGATTAACTTAACCTTACTTAACTTTAACTTAACTTTAACTTTCAAAAAAAAAAATCCTTAAAGATTTTTTTTGCGCCGGCCACCCTGGTATTGTAACGATGCCGTTTTCCTTCAGTCTCGTGGACGTTACAACCTCCACGATCGCTGGAAACTTCATGGTTTAACTGCTAGCCATTAAAAGCATTTTGTACTTGTTTTTCAGAATTTGATTCAATTCGATTTTTGTTTCGTTTGCATGCGCAGTTTTTTTGATTCAGTCCTACCAAAACCATCGTACTGAACAGTTTGCGAGCATTTTACCAGATTACCAGTTTAAGTATAACTTACGTGATGGTGTATTTTAAAATACTTTAAATAACCAATTATTGTAAACAAATCAAATCAAATCAAATCAATAATTTATTTGCAAGAATACAGAGTTACAAATAAGGTCTTAATATAATGGTATGTCATAAGTATTCAGTCTGCAAGCAGACGTGCAAATATTAAATTAAATGATGTTATATAAAATTTAAAATTCAATGCAATTAATTATTCAAAGTCAATTATTAAACTATACTTTAAAATTCTAATTATTCAAAAAATACGAATCATTTTTTACACTTATTGCAGAAGTCAGTATATTCTTTAATGTCTTAAAAGCAATTTATTTAAGTTAAAACAGTTATAAGTAACAGGAACCCGTGTATCGGGGTAAGCATATCATACCTATTTACTTACCTATTACTATTAGATAATCTATTAACTAGGACTCTTGTGTATTCATTTATTGTTATTTTGTTACAGTTCTTCTTTCCTACCTATACTTTTACCCTATTTAATAAACAAGTCACTGGATTGGCTGATCTTTTATTAACTATTCCACAACTACATCTACTCCTAAATATTGTGTGACGAATCCCGGCGCTCCGGCTCCTGTATTGCTGGCCTGCAACGAGGATCTCGTTATAGACTGATAAACATACTTACTTACACGACACGATTGGCGTAGTGCGCTGTAGCACGGTTTCTCGCCTCGATTTCCATTGTGTCCCGGGTTCGATTCCCGGCCTAGTCAATTCAAGAAAAGATTTTTTTCTCAATTGACTCAGGTCTGGGTGTGCTGGGAGACGCCCCTGGCTTAATTCCTTGTCTGGTACCTCGTAATACAGGGATCCCTACTTCGAGACCATGAAAAACGGGCGGCATATTTATTTATTTTTTATTTATTTATACTTAAATATGTTTAAATTGCTACATATATAGATAATAACACCCAAACACACAACAAACCCAAATGTTCGTCACCGCATGATATATCGAACCCGCATATTTAATTTATCAGTCTATTATATTACTATATTATATTACTATATCAGTCACATATTGAAACACATTATCTTCGAATCGAAGATATTGACTCGACTGCTGCAGTAGCCGAGACAACATCTGTGTTATTTAGTTCCGTAAATTTTCGTGTTAAATTTACGTTTAACTTTTAGACTTAGTCTAAACTATACTAGTTCTATTGCTATTGAAGTAATCTCTCTAGTGAAAGTAAGTAGTAAATAAGTAGTTTCTAGTGGTGAAATTGGATCTGTGATGAAGTTGAAAAATTTCTGAAAGAAGCTCCGGATAGTCAATATCTGGCGACAAAAGTCAGTTAAACTATTTGTTTCATATTTTTGTATTGTACTGTACGTCCGTATGCAATAACTAAGAGCTATTTTATCTCTTTTCAGGTTGCGTTAATATTCGGTATTACTGGTGCTTGTAGACGTCAGGAACCTAACAATATAACCACAAAAGATGTAGAAAATCACGGCTAGATGCTTTTAGTCAGAATCACTAACACCAAAAACAAGATTCCACGATCGTTTACCATTCACGGTTCATTTTATGAAATAGTAAAGAAATACGAAGCTCTACGTTCGACAAAAGCAAAAACTGACCGCTTTTTTCTAAACTTCCAAAAAGGAAAATGTACTTGTCAACCAATTGGTATTAACAAAGAAGGACGGCGAACTTCCATGTAATTTCAGACCTCTACTTACGGGCCGCGTACATAAAAGAAATCAGTTCAGATCAGATGTTTTTAGAACTACGCTAGACTAACAAAAAAGTTAATTGTTTTAACTCTTTTAAACCTGGGGTTAAAAAGATTTTAAAGCTATTGAAGGTAGTGAGGTTATAATTTGAATCGTTGGTTTTTAATCATTTTTTAATTAATACAAGGACACCGATGCTTACACATCAGTCAGATTTGGTCCGAGGTAAGCCGATACAAGTTCGGGCGTCCCAGTTTCGCGTTTCGGAGACTGTTTGGTTAGATATTGCTTACTATAGTGCTACAATGCAGCGTACAATATCCGCATTTCGTCTGACTAGGAACGGTTTCATGCAAAGTATTACGTTCCGGAGAATTGCGCAGATCGGCAGACGGGCCCACGTCCGCGCGACGGGTCCCGTCGTGGGTGTACGAACGGGCTTGTTCAGTCAACAGCGCTACATGATACCTGCAATGAGAACCCTCGATGGGCCTCATCCACCCTATACCCGTTGTTAGAACGGCCGCGTGCTTCTTCTACTATGCGACTGGCTCGTGCCGCATCGATACGCGGCACGAGCGATCTGTCACCTGTAGCCCTTATCACATCATCACAAAACTATAGACCTAGACAAAGAACAAAATAAGTACATTTTGATGTACCTAAATTAAGATTGTTCAGCTCAGTGTGAGGCTTATAAAGTTTAACTGCTATGTAAGCTACGAAATAAAAAACATATTAACTTATTTCAGTACATTTATTTAATTAAATATTTAACAAGTTGTACAAGAATGCATCAGGAGCTCCGAAACGATCCTGATGACAAGCGTAACCCATATACCTTAAAATGGACATTATGTGCGAGCAACACCCAACTGTGTGATTTCCAGCAGCACAATAACAATAATATCCGAAAATGGCTTCACTCCCTTGTACTTATGGTCTACTAGGACCCTTCTGCGTATAGACTCAGGTACATTAAGTTTTTCCCGATCATCACACTGTGGAAACAAGCAACTGCCAGCAGTGGCAGCTGCTCTTCTTATTGTTGGAAGAGCTATTTGATTCTTTGCTTCATTCTTTGTTTGCTGGGTTTTAATTTGATTATGTTTTTCTGCAACAGGTGGTACAAGTAATTCTGGAGGGCTACTTTCTCTTACAGTTTAACACACAGTCTCTTACAGTTTTACAGTTGATAAAAACGAAAAAAATATGTTATAAATATTAAAAATCAAACGTAACGTAATGTAAGTGATTTGACATTGACACTGATGACAACAATGGGAAGGCAAAGAAGTTTATGCCCATACAGCCGTTTGTTTTTACACTTTGCACTAGAATACATTCAAAATACAAGTACCTATATGGCTTTAAAATGTTCGTTATAGTGTATTTAATAGATAAAGATTTAATTGATTAGGTCAAAACAGTACCTTATCACAAATTGAAAATAGAATTGATTGCAGTAATTGAAAACTTCTGCGTAGATTAGAATACTCTTACAGGAAATAAAACCGTTTAGTTTTTGCACTTTTTGTTGCACTACATAAAAGTTTTGTTTTATTGAAATCGGGAAAAAATTATCTTTTACCTGCCTTCTTTAAAAATCCAAATTTTATGGAAATAAATTCAACAAATTTAACTCTATTTATTTAACATATGGCCGTTTGGTAACGTTTTTGTAAAATATGCAGTCGAGTTTCGCCGCCCTTCTTTGGTTCCATGCCTAAAGAAATTGCAAAAAATTTAGTATTGACTGATGCTGACTCGTACACCGGCCACAGTTTTAAACGAACATCAGCTACATTGCTGGCTGATTCGGGAGCTGGTATTTTAACAATAATAAAGCGCCATGGCGGTTGGCGATCAAACACAGTAGCTGAATCATATGTTGAAGACTCTATTCAAAATAAATACAAATTAACTGCCAAAATAACACAGGCAATAAATTTGAAGCCAGAGTCTAAGAAATTTTGCCCTGAACCGCGTCCTTCTACTTCTGATGCCAGTAATGTCTTGGTGTCTCCTTCTCCTAATAATGGCGAAACACAAAACCATTCCACCTGCTATGAAAATGTCTCGCTATCACCCACATTTACAGCAATGCATAATCCAAACAATGACACTATTAATAACACCATAACTCAAACTGTACAAATACCTACGAAAACTATTGCTTACCATTTTAACAATTGTACTTTTATTTACTGTTTCAATAGTTAAACTTTTTATTAACAAAATAAACCATTGCACTTTTATTTTTTTCCTCGTAAATGTGTTGAAACGCATGTGCATTGCTTATTCCAGTCTCGGCTCTATTACTCCCTCACCTTCGGCTCGGGCTGCAATCCCGCCCCGAAAACACAAGTGTGTTAAGTAACCAACTTAACACACTTGTGTCTTATTGTACTATTACCGGTCCAGCCTGGCTAAGATGCGCAACATAAGGTAATTTCTCGTTTCTCGACAAAAGAGGTAGACAAGACAAGTTTCCTCGGATGACAAAGGGGTGTAGATATGTTTAACACAGATTTATTAATATTTTAATCGATTTTATCAATAGTACTGATTTGAAGACACGATAGTATCGATATAAACAATCGATTCAAATAATAGATTAAACTAATCGACTCAAATAATCAATGTAATCGATGCAGCTAAACGATACAAAGAATCGAAATGATTGATTAAACTAGTCGATTAAATTAATCGATTTAACTAATCAGGTCAACTAATCGAATTAACAAATCGATTAACTAATCGATTTAACAAATCGATTAACTAATCGATTTAACAAATCGATTAACTAATCGATTTAACAAATCGATTCGACTAATCGATCAACTAATCGATTCAATTAATCGATCCGAAATAATAATCATTAAATATTAATTAATTAATAAATAACAATCTATTTAATGAAACTAATATTCAATTAATCGATACAAATAATCGATTTATAGGAAACCAATAATCTAGATAAATAATTTTATCGATACTATTGATATCCCGATCTATATATATATTTAACACTTGTTTTTATGGAAATTATAGCTAAAAAATTTTTTAAATTAGTCCGTTTAATTTAATATTTTTATAAAAAAATTACAATCATTAATGCTGAAATAGCGACGGCTCTTATTGAGCCATCCGTTTATATGCATCGCTTTATTACTGCACTTAAAAAAAATGTCAGCATTTTGACGCACCGCAACGCTTTTTTTTCATCCTATTTTAATGCATAATTGGTTTGTCGTCCACAAAAATTACCGACGAGTTCACACACGAGATATCTCTTCTAAACCACGACATAAATAAGGCGCCATGTTAGAATTTGTCGACAAAATTGAATTTCCCATACAAAATATTAAGTCACGACAATTGCTGCACTGTTAGGAACGGTAGACAAAATAGAGAAATCGAGAAATGGCGAAATTTGATTGGAGGATTTTTTGTCTACTCTTCTCGTAGAGCGCGCATCTTAGCCCCGCAGGAGAACTTAACGAGCAACGCGCTCACGCTCTGCCAACGAGCCGTGTGAGTCATCGCATCGCTGCCCAGCGCGGACGCTCCGAGTGACACCGACGGCGGGCGTTGCCGGCCGAACATAACCGCCACCGCCGTGTGAATCATCTCTTCTACGCATACACGATAAGACTGAGACGGCAATATCAACAACTTACTACGGTATGGCTTCGAGGGCGATTCCGTGCGCGGGATGTCGGTCTGAGATGGACGAAGATTGCGGTGTTATGAGATGCGCTCGCTGTGGGCAAGTTTCTGATCTTATTTGTGCTAATTTTACTCACGAAAACTTCATTAGTTTTTCTAATGAATTTAAGAACTCCTGGATATGCCTCGAATGTCGCAGCAAAATGCCTAGGGGTGACAATTCCGGAACACCAGTGCGTCAAACAAGTGCAAGCGATTGTCCTGACGTATCGATGTGCAGCATGGAAAATGTGACTGTACGGGGCGGCGGTGTGCGGTGCACTAAGGCACAGAGTAAAATCAATAATTTGGGCTGAACCTATGGATAATGGACATGAGGAATTAAAATATTTGCAAATGGAGTTTGAAAGTCGTTTAACGACAAAAGTTAGCAAGATAGGTAGATACCGATTGTTTTATGGCTCTAAAATCGGAAATATCGTCCCCGTCGTGTCAAAATTAAATAACTAACAAACCCAAAGTTCTGAGATATTCACGTTTTTGTGATTTTTTTCTTTAAAAATAGCGAAAACTTTTTAAGGTGAAGAAAATTTACTGTCAATCTTTTGATATGTTATACAACAGGTTTGCCTTCATAATTTAAATTGTCTGTCGTGTCGTTATTTTGTATTGTTTTAAATAGAAAAATAAAAAAGTAATTATTTAGTTTTGCCACAAACGTATTTTACAACTAAGTTGCAGTTATAACGCTTTTGTATGTCGGTTATCAAGTTTTGCCACAACCAAAAAATAACTCCTACGAATATTTCCAGTGAATAAGCAGACTTATTCAATTTTGCTACACTTTTACTGTCATAAATTGTGTTGTATTCGTTTTATTTTATTTGATGTATGAATCCAATTTTAGCGAAAAAATCTATAAAAACAGTTAAATAATACTAAAATGTACTTGATTAGCAAATTTTTAATCAACAAAATCAAATTGGTACGGTTTCCACATAATTAAAATAAAAAACCACCATTGAAATTAAAACAAACATTTAAATGATTATCAAAAATAAAATAATTCAAAAACATTAAAATTAAAACGATTTATTATCTAACAATCAACGTTAGATTCCTTAAATATTCAAATAAAAACAATCATGAATTTGTTATCAAAATAAACTGATCCAAAAACAATAAAATTGTAAGAATTCAACAACATCTGACAATCAACGTCTGATTCCAATTAAAACAAACATTAAAATATCAAAATTAAAATAAATCAATAACAAAGACATTCTATGAATAATAGATAACTATTCCGATTCAACATCTGACTCATTGACATCTGGTTGACCTGATGATGCAGGCAAACTTTTATACCATGCGTGTAGTTCACGAGGAATTATATTTTTATGGCAAAGCATCAGCAGATCCTTTTTTTTAGCATTAGTAATTGGTAACGTTCTGGTATAAGCACTTTGAAGGCAATGTTCAGTAATTGTAGCAGCAGGAGTACTTCTCGTTTGTCGGCTAGGCTTGTTTAACGTATCTATAGATAAATATGGACCGTCGTAGCCATATCTAAATTTAATAATTCCTGGAAATTGTTTTTCAAAGCGTAAACATTTGATTTTCAACCAGTTTACTTTCTCATTTCCATCATCAGTTAAAGTCCTGTTTTTAATCATTTGTGACGCTAATTGTTTAACATTAATCATATCTTTGTAAGTCAATTCCGTGACGATGTAGGGACTCCTGTGTGAGTTGTGTCTTTTGGAACGAGCTCGATGCATAATAGCTTTCCAATCTATCACTGAATAGACTTCGGTGTGCCTTTTTTCCTTCTCTATTGCACTGTGCATCGAGTCTACTTCCATGAAGCTATGTCCACTCTCAAGATATTTCTGTTCTATCACATTCAGATGTGGATGTGATTGAATAAAGTGCAACAGGAATGCAGCCATGTACTGATTCCGGTTTTGACCAGAGCAGGTATCGGAGTAAATAGTAATGTGAGTTACTTCTTCCGGTACATTTTTAATCCAATTATTTAATGCCGAAGTAATTTCTATGCTTCCTCTTTTACCATTTATTTCTGTCCAAATCAAACAATGTGCTTTGTTCTCTGGTGGCTTGAACTCATAAATTGATAAATTATATAAGTTTAGTATACGACAATAATATAACAAGCTATCTGACGTAGAAGGAATTTGCAGAAGACTTTGTAGGTCCATTGTGATGCATAAATAAGATGCATCTTCTTCTGACCTCTTTTTATCAATGTCTTTTGATTTATAGGATGCATCTTTCCTTTTTATGTGTTCTTTGTACTCATTTTCTAAAGCTTCGTCCATATCTGTTGCGCGGTTGTATTTGTTACACAGACAGCACTGATCTTTTTTTGGATGAAAGAAAGATAAGTTATACTGTGTACCAAAAACATTATTGTAAATATTGAATTTAACCGGCTTTTTATTTATTTCTTTCATTTTGCCTTTATATAAGTTGTACATTTTAGCAATTGATAAATTTGGGTCCAAGTATTGTTTGGATGATTTCTTTCGACAATAATGGGATTCGACTACAGCAAAACTTTCAATGTGTTTTTTTACTTCGTCTACTTTTTCATCCGTAGTTTTATTAGAGGGTTGATGCTTACCACGTCTGTCACAGGAATCAAATGCCCCCAAATTATTTATATTTCTGACTGCTGTTTCGATAGGTCCAGAAGAAATACATAATAAAGACATGAAAAAATTTTTACAGACACGTACAAATTGGGTTTGTTCTTTGAAAAAACCATATTCTCTAGAAGAAGCACGTTGTTTTTCTGGAGGTAAGTTTTTCAAGGTTCTTCTTACTTCCTTCAGTTTAATTCTTTTTAAAAGAAACTCTTTTTGAAGCCTATAGTTGTTAATTTTCCAGTACTCGTTACATATTTCTTTACGTTCTTCTTCTGAAAAATTATTAGTACATTGGTATTGGCAGGTACTGCTGCATTTTGGTTCTTTAGGTGCTTTCGCACTATGAACTTTCCCCTTTCTATCTTTATATGGTAAGCCATCTCTTTTTTTCTCTAATTCTTTACTTCGTTTCCAGTTCTTAGGATTACTTTTTTTCCATCTGCGTTTTTCTCTAGACTTTGCTAAATTATCACTCTCCAGTGCATTGTCGTGTACATTTACCAAATCATTATTATCAAAAGTTGCATCTGTTCTTTCTTGTGTTTGATGATTAGAAATGCTATTAATCTGAACATCGGTAGCAATTAATGGTTCATTTTCTATGTTAATAACAGAAAATGATTCAAGTGATATTGTATCGTTATTGGATCCGTTAGATACATTACTAGGCTTTATCGATTTCTTTTTTTTTATTTTTCTTTTATTGTTATTAGTTTGTATGGAAGTTGATTTTTCAGAATTACTTGTAGAATCTTATAATGCTTTAAGCTTTGCCAATCGAACACCGCCTTCTTCACTATCTGGAATCCATGAACTTCCAGAATCAGAAAATGGTTCTTCCTCAGTCAGTGGTAAGATATCGATATCAGAAATATACTAAATAGTGAAGTCATTCGGTATTTTATGTTTAATAATTAAACACACATTAAATATTGTTACAGGAAATGTCATTATGTAATCAATGAACTCTGCTTGTTTTATTATTTAATTCACTGTTTCAAACGGGAAAAACTAACTAAGTGCACTCATCAATTTTTAAATTATGTTATAATTACAACGTTTCTAATGAAAAATTAAACAAGAGCATTTGTTTAATTTTGCCTCAACCATATTTTGTAACAATGTTTCAAAGGGAGTTGTGGCAGAATTCAACAAAGTAACTTATTGACTTTGTTTGTATTGTCGAAGCCCTTAGATGTAGTTATTTAATTTATTTACCAGTTATTCAGTTGTTCCACGGAAATTCTAAAACAAACCTTGTTGTAATGGATGGTCAATAGATTTACTACAATGAAGATATCTTTGCAAATATCATACATAACGCAACGAGATAGAGACCAAAATGCAAATCACAGTTTCTATTATTCAAAAATCAAAAAAAGTTAATTTCGGCAAAAGTGTCAGTTATTTAATTTTGACACGACGGGGACGATATGTGACAAAATCAGCGATTTGTCTAAGGAAATAGAGGAGCTAGAAAGCAAAGTCAGTGCTGTGACACATACTGGTAGAGATAGGACAGATATTATTTTCCAAACAAGCAAGTCTGAACAAAAGATAAATAGCAGTATTATGTCGTATCCCTCTGTGCGCCCACAGTTTAATCTCGAATTGGTCGTGAGAAATCCAATTTGTTATTCGATCAATCAAAAAAAGATGTTTCTCTTATTATAAATAGTCTCAATCCAGTGGAGTCAGGTGATTCAATGGAAGTGGAGAGGAAACGACTGCGACCATCTCCTTCGTCTGTTTTGCGTGGTACAGCAGCTCCGGGAGTGACTACGCTTGAAGCATCGGAAAGGTGGAAATAACTGCATCTTTTTTATGTGAACCAAGGAACGCCAACCGATCAGGTACTTCAACATCTAAAATCTATTTGCAAGGAGGCAGTATGTACAGTCGAAGTGTTAAAATCACGCGGCAATTACGCGTCGTTCAAGATCGGTACTCCGTCCAGATTAGTGGATACTGTTTTGAACCCCGAAAACTGGGCGGCTGAGATATGTATAAAGCTTTGGAAGCAGAATTTTCATAAAGGGAAAGAAGATGAGAAAACCAAGCAAAATTAGGTCTACAGAAATATGTTATCAAAACGTCAGGGCCTTACGAACGAAAACCACAAGTTTTATGTCGTTTATTCAAGCATCGGAATCTGATATATTTGCGATCACAGAAACCGGGTGTAACGCATCGATTCATAACAATGAGCTCGTGCCCCCTGGTTACAATATACTACGTTGTGACCGAGCGGACGGCCGTAAGCACGGCGGAGTGTGTCTGGTGGCCACCCCACGTTACCAGCTGCGGCAGGTAACGACACCGGATAACCTTGACGTAGATGCTCTTTCTTTTGAAATGATTTGTACCACCGTATTTTAAAAAAATATTTTTTTATTTGCTTGTTGCGTGGTATACGAGTATATTCCGCCACAAGCAGATATCAATGAATATTTGATTAAGTTTAATGTTATAGAAAAATTAACTGTAAGATTCAACGATAATATTTTAGTTTTAGGACATTTTAATTTATATTCTGCCAATGTAGAAGTTTGCAATTATTTTAAATGTTTGTTATCGTTTTGTGACTTAAGTCAGAGCAATGTTGTTCAAAATTGTAATAACAGGCAGCTAGATTAAGTTTTAAAGGGCGGCGGTCTGTAAAACGGAGGGTTTGCAGCCGGTAGATAAGTACCATCCGCCAATCGCAGTTAGCATATCAGCGGTAGAAGCCGTCACACAAACATGTGAGGGATGCTCACTACAATCTTCTCCGTGCACTCAATGGAATTTCAGAAATACTTACTCGTATTCGATCGCAAATATACCATCTTTTGTATAATTATTTAGCAGAGATAGATTGGAGTGAATGGTACGATTTTTAAAATCCTGACGATGCGCTAAATTATTTTTATTCTAATATTTATAAGGTTGTATGTGATTGTGTCCCCACGAAAAGGCAGAGGACTTCGGATTCGAGGTTTATTTATCCAGAATGGTACACAAAAGATATTAAATCAGATATCCAATTAAAACACAAGTTGCACAAGCGATATAAAACAAACAAATTAAGAGTTAATTATGAGGAGTTCTCGCGGTGTAGAATTAAATGAAGGAGTCAGTGAAAATTGCTCATAACAGACAGAGGGGCTTGGTGCAAAGTAATTTGGTCGAGAATCCGAAGGCGTTCTGGGATTTCGTAGAAACAAAAAGAGGTAGTTCAAATACACAGAATATACTGAAAGACGGTCGGGTTTTGTCCGAAGTTGAATGTGTGAAAGAGTTTGCGGACTATTTCTGCTCCGTATACCAGCCGGAGCCAGCTGTTTTAGATGTGGCTGTAGCGATTGCCGCAGCGCCGTCTGACGCAGCGCGGGTGCAAGTGCACGCGCTGCGGTTGGCCGACGTGCAGCGGGCATTGTCGAAACTAAAACCTAAGCATTCCAGGGGTCCTGATGGTATTCCGCCCTTCATTTGTCACAAAGTATTAGCATACCCGCTACTGCACTTATATAATACATGTCTTAACAGTGAAATATTTCAGAAGCTGACGAGTTACTATGAGTTCAGAGAGAGCGAATTCATGTGACTACAGATCGATAGCTGTTTTGTGCACACCTGCAAAAGTGTTTGAATCTGCACTATATGACTCAGTACACTCGCAGGTGAGCACCCAATTATCAGACGCTCAGCATGGATTTCGTCCGGCGCGCAGTACAGCGAGCAATTTATTGCATATGATGACACAGTTAGTGCCCGCAGTAGATGCTGGAGCTCAGATTGACGTAGCATCGATTTTCGAAAAGCCTTTAATACCGTGGAAAATAAGTGCTTCTCGGGAAGTTGGCACGTGACGGCTTCACGCCGAAAACGCTTTCTTTCTTCGCCAGTTACTTGAGAGACAGGCATCAATACGTGGACTGGGCGAGACAACAGTCGAAACCGTACTACACTAGGTCAGGTGTCAGTGAAGGAGGTAATTTGGCCCCCTTAGAATTCAACTTGATGATAAATGACTTGCCCGGCGTAGTATCGGAATCAACTTGCCTGCTTTCCGCTGATGACCTGAAATTGGTCCTAGAAATTAGAAACCAGTCGGACTGCGAAAGGCTGCAAGCAGATATTGACAAGGTTGTGCAATGGAGCTACGAGAATCGGTTGCAATTCAATGTGTCCAAATGCTCGGTAATGTCTTATACATTGTCACGACAGCCGCATCGATATCAATATCGTATTGATGGTGCCTTGATGCAGTGAGTAACCAGCGTGAGGGACCTTGGCGTGCACTTCACTGCTGACTTTACTTTTCGGGAGCACATAGTAAAAGTATGTAAGAAGGCATACCGAAATTTAGGGTTTATTCTGCGACAATCGCAGGGATTCACTAATTTGAAGGCGATACGTGCGTTATACGAAGCATTGGTGAAGAGCCACCTCGAATGCAATGCGCCCATTTGATCGCCCCATGAGGCTAAATATAAGTTGATGCTAGAAAGGATACAAAACAAATTTACGTGATTCTTATTTTTTAAATTACACGGTGCCTATCTTTTCTACCCGCTGATGTACCCAACACTGTTTGTATTGGGTATGGTAGGCTACAACAAACTGGAAGTAAGACGGGGCTTGAGTCTACAACATATTTGTTCAAAATACTGCGAGGGCGTGTGTTCAACCAAGCTGTTTTGCAGACCATGACGCTATGCGTGCCGGATCGGTACGTATGGCGGCGGAGACTGCCCCCCCTATACACCAGTCCACGCTTGCGAACTAATGTTGTAAAACAGGTGCCATTGACTAGAGCATTGCGAAGCTTTAACAAAGTCGCAGAGTATGTTGACATATTCCAATGCTCCTTGACTGAATACACAAAAGCGATTATTTTTGTTTTGTGAAATGAAAATTAATTAATTTAATCAAATTTGTGAATTACCGTTATTATTTATTTTAATTAAGGATTTGTTATTCAAGTATAATTATTATTATTTTAATGGTTTTTTAATGTAAGTTTGAGCCCAACCCACTTAGGTTGGGGAAAAAGTCTTTTCGCATATAGCACAAATTAGGCATGCGCGGCGCTCTGACAGATAGCCCGCTTAGAAAAACATGCCATTTTTGACGCATGCACACAGAGACGTGAGTTCACAGGTGAAGTCGGTGAGTTTCAGTGAGTCGAAAAGTCGCACTGTCACGAGTGTTTTTGTTTTTAATCGAACTTGGTGCAATTTTTCACATGATGAATTTTGTTTTTGGCCGGTTCTGACAAGTAGGTCTAACCTACTTACTTCATTTTAAAAATTCAGAGCGAATATAGTAGTAACCCTAGGCGGTTCATGCAAGTTTAGGAAAAAGGTGCGAGCTGTCCTTCTGTAAACAATTTTTTGTGCTTAAAGTATGTATGAACTTGTAATAAAATCACTTTGGCTATACTATTTGTATCTGGCTGGTTTTTGTTTCATTAAAAGTTTAAATTTTAAAGAAGATAATTACAAATTCAAATTAGGAAAATGTGTGATTTTCATTTGTTTTTCTTACTGTCAAGATGAGTGAATCTAATGATGAAATTTGATACATTTTAAAATTTTACTACAAAAAAGATAAAAATGCAACGCAAGCCGCGAAAAAAATTTGTAATATTCATGGACCTAGTGCAGTGTCTGTGAGAGTAGCAAAAATTTTGTTTAAGCGTTTTCAATCCTGAAATTTTGATGAAAAACATGCACGTCGCTTTGCGCCCGCCCTATTACGAATAAAATAGATGTTATTTTCGAAAAGCTGGCGCAAGATCAGCAAATCAGTAGTACCGATGTAGCTGAAGAACTGGAAATTGACCACAAAACAGTAATGGCGCATTTGAAAAAAACTGGGTAAAGCTCGATATTTGGGTACCTCACGAGCTCACTGAATGAACCGTGTACTCATTTGTGATTATTTATTACGGCGTTATGAAACCAAACCATTTTTGAAGAAGCTGATAACTGGTGATGAAAAGTGGGTCACATACGACAAGAACGTGCGAAAAAGTCGTGGTCAAAGGCCGGTCAGGCTTCCAGACTGTGGCGAAACCCGGGTTAACTCGCCACAAGGTGATGCTGTGTGTGTGTGGTGGGATTGGAAGGGCATTATTCATTATGAGCTGTTACCAGCTGGCAGGACCGTCGATTCTGAACTCTACTGCGAACAACTGATGAGATTAAAGCAAGATGTGGAGAGAAAGCGGCCGGAATTAATCAACAGAAAGGGTGCGGTTTTTCATTATGATAACGCTAGACCTCACACATCTTTACCCACTGAGCAAAAATTAAGAGAGTTTGGTTGGGAGGTGTTAATGCATCCGTCGTATAGTCCCGACCTTGCACCTACAGATTTCCACCTGTTTCGGTCTATTCAGAATTCTTCAGGCAGTGTCAGGTTAACATGACGAAAGGACTGCCAAAACCACTTGTCGCGGTATTTTGATCAGAAGCGTCAAAATTCCTATAGCAATGGGATCATGCCCCTACCTACAAGATGGCAAAAAGTAATCAAACAAAATGGCACCTACATACTTTAGTTAAATGTAAATACTCGTAAACTGTATTGAAAAATGTTTTGAATTTTCTTAAAAAAGGCAAAGAAACTTTTTCCCCAACCTATTAGTTTGCAGCATGACTCATAATAGTATTAGTAAAGTAGGCATCTGAGAGAGAATAAATCAATCCTTGTATGAAAGAAGTCAGATTAGATTTAATCATTAGTGATTCTTATCAAAAGTCCCCTAAGGCTAGGTATTAAACAGATAATATAATGAAGCTGTCAAGACAAATACTTATAAATTATAATGTCTTAGTTATTCTTTCTCGTTGGTTTCTGAACGTAAAACCCGGGACATAGTAAAAACATTTTTTAAACACAAGCTTATAAGAAATACAATTACCTTTTCTAGAGCCAAACATGAGTACATTAACCAGGTAAAAGTAAATTTCAGATTAAATTTTGTGTCTTCAGTATCATTGGAACTCAACCAACATGTAAAATGTCAACTTAATTCATGAAGGAAGTAAAGGCTCGATCAACACATTATGGATGTGATTTGACTTAAAACAACTAACTCACTAAACTTGCAAACTGAATAAAAGCATGTAAGAAGAAACAATATTAATCTAGCTTTTTTAAATGTCATTAACAACGAAAGTATAAATTAAACTTACCTAACCTATAATAACTGAAATTACAAAAAAAGTACGACTTCTTAACTTTGAGTGACATTATGGTATCCACAAACGCTAATTAAAAGTTGAGGACACCTCAAATTGATGCTGCCCTGTCACGTGTCAATAGAAATGAAAGGCTTTGATTGACGTTTTAGGGTTTAGGTTAGTCACCTATTGGTGCGAGTGGTAGGTACAATGTTTTTGAAACGAATGCTTTTTTCAGATCACGTGCTACCTGAAAGCTCTTGTTCATACAGGGTGGATGTAGTAAATGAAAAAGTTCGTTTTTTAAATGCTATTAATTGGATAATTCATTAAAAAGGAAAGGTTCCCGTAGTTCTTAGAGCGAAGATTCCATTTCTGCAAAAAAAAACAGAATAAACATAAACACCTTTCCTTCAATTTGGAAATCCTTTGTTCACGTCTCAGATCGGGAGGTAGAAAAGTTCTCAATTTTACTGTTTGATAAGTGTACTTATCATATTTTCTGCCCATTATCTTTAGAATGAAAATACAGTTTCATGGCAAAAACCAATTAATTCGTCAAATTGAGACGGTAACATCAGACTGGTTATCTTAGTTTCATGAAAATAATTGACCCTAAAAGCGGAGAGACACATGGCGACTTTTTGCAGAGATACAATTGCAAAAAAGTGCAACAGTGGCAAAACAGACGCGTATTAGCCCACAGACGCTTTTTCGCCACAATTAATTAAGAGATTTGACTTTTGCATGGGTGCAAAGCCTTCCGCGTTTATGAAATTACGGTCTCGCTTGTTCAAACAAATGTTTTTAGGCCCTTATCATATTCAGAATTATCAGATTTAAAATAAAACATACAACCTCAATCAATCATAGTATAGGTATTTGTAATGATCAGATTGTTCTAAATCCCTAGTATGGTCAGAAAAGGAAATTACTCAACACGTTAGTACTTTGTCATCTTAACTTTGTAAGTTAGTCTAGAAATCGTCACGGAGTTGTCAGATTTGCTACTGTTGCTGAACATAGTACGAGTACATTAACGAATGTGAATATTCTACATAATACACACCCAGATTTTCCTAAGACTCTGTTGCCCATATGCAGACTGGATCCAGTGCATTGCCCGTTAACCTGGTTCAGGTTGCTGCATTGGTTACCGATGAATCGGTTGTTGCGAACACTGGAGGCGAACAGCTGGTAGGCACGGCTGTGAGAGCAGGTGCTCAAACTGCAGCCGGGCTGAGGGTTCCTGCCTCCGTTGGGGTAGAAGTCAGCGTTAGCGACTCGGTTGAAGATGCCAAGAAGACCACCGTCGGTATGGATAGCTTCCACGAAACGACCCGCATTGGAACTCAATGCATTTGAGTTTGAGGCCCACAGAGGACCAGCAGGATCGAGACCTGAAAATAAAAATTGAGTATTTTTATTTTTAAAAAACGCGCTGATCCGTGTATGGATTTTAGTCATGTTTAAAACAAAATGTTACTAGTTGAATCTTGAATTACAGGAAAAGTTTAAATTTTTAGCACAACGTTACACAATACGAATGCTCAAAATCGAATGTCAGGTGAGTGAGAGAGCATTTTAGTTTCTCCTTCCCCGCTGATGTAATGCTCGACTCAAAACTGTTGCAAGGTGGGGATGATTCTTTACAGTATTAAAAACAGCCGTTATAAATAAATATTAGGGATAGCTTACAGAGAAATTAAGCACAACGCCATCTCAACCTTGGCATGCATTCGTCGCTTACGACTCACCGGTAACTCTGGTAGGAGTGCCATTAGCCTGACGACCAGCGACGCCGACGACATGCGCGCCCAAGCTGAAACCGATCAGGTGAAGTTGGTTCCAGTTGCCGCCAGCGTTGTTGAAGAGCCACGTAATGAAGTTGCCGAGGAACTGGCCGACTCCAGGGACTCCGTTGACGGCGCTGGCGTAGTTCGAGTTGGCCATGGCGCGCCAGTCGACGACGATGACGTTGCAGTTCTCGGTGGCGAGGAAAGCATCTCGGATCAAGGGGTTGATGGAAGAGCCGCCGTTGCTGTTCCAACCGTGGACGATCACTTTAGTCGGGCGGTTAGCTACGTAGTTGGAGTTGCGGACTGAGTTGATGTTGCCGTTAACTAGTATTTGATGACTCGTTGGGTTTTGTCTGCAGAAAAAGAGAAAACGACTTGTTTAGGTTTGCAGAGCCTGGAACATACTCGTACCAACAGATCGTAAAAAATGTTGAGAGATTAACAACTTATGAAGTTTTTAAACAAAATAATTAATGACAGTGTATAAAAAATAAAAATAAAGATAAAATAAGAAAAAAGAGGATTCACAAATAAATAAAGGTATCATAAAAATCTGTAGGCCAGCTAGTTGCCAGCTTTTCGGTTGGATAATCTAACAGAAAAGCCAACGAATATCGAAACAGCTATAGTAACATATTACGCCTATGCGTATGCATGGTTAAGTTATGGAGTTATTGTATGGGGCAACAGCACTGACGTGTCAACTTTATTAGTTCTCCAAAAAAAGCTCATTCGCATCATTGCCAACATACAGCAAACGAACAGCTGCAAACCTTATTTCAAAAAGTTTGTGCGACACTACATAAAGTTTTACACAAACGCGAAGATTTACCTTCCAAATATTCCATAAGGAATAAACCAAATTAGTTCTTCCATCCTGTCGCCTTCAACTTATCTCTTCCAGTACATACATTATGTCTAATAAGATATTTAACAAGTTGCCTCAAAAAATAGCAAATGAACTGGACGTTAAAAAGTTTGAACTTGGTTTAAACTTTTTAACGTCCTGTTCATTTGCTATTTTGTATCAAGACGTTAAAAAGTTTGAACTTGGTTTAAAGGAATTATTAATATGTTTGATTTGAAAATAAAGTAGCTACCAATGTCTTCCACAAAAAATCTGTCTAACTTCCCAAAAAATTTGTTTTTTTTACATATTTTTTTGAAAACTAAGTCGTGTCGATGGAAACTGGTACTTTTCCTGATCGTCTAAAACGGGCAGTCGTAAAACCGTTGTACAAAAAAAAAGGTGAAAAAACTGATTTAAACAATTACCGCCCAATTACACTTATACCTGTTGTGTCAAAAGTGTATGAAAAGGTAATGCACAACAAGCTTGTGTCATTTTTCGAGAAATATAACGTATTAAATAAAAATCAGTATGGATTCCGAAAGGGTAAATCAACAGCGCTAGCAGCTTTTGACTTAGTTAACAATACACTACAAAGTATAAATAATGGTAACTACGCTACCGTCCTTTTCTTTGATATGTCAAAGGCATTTGACTTTGTTTCACATACCCACCTCAAGTTCAAATTGGAGAATAGTGGTATCAGAGGTAGAGCCTTAAGCTGGATCATGACATACCTCCGTGACAGAATGCAGTCGGTGGAAATCACTCAAGTCAGTAATAAAAATTGTATACAAGTTCACAAATCTGAATTTAAAGCCAATGAATTTGGAGTTCCACAAGGGAGCATTCTGGGACCACTGCTATTTCTAGTTTATGTTAATGATCTCCCATTCTGCATTGAACATCAAAGTATACTGTTTGCTGATGACATATCAGTAATAGTATCAACGAATAAAGATAAGGATATAATTGAACACGAGCATGACGTAAATGAAACACTTAATACAATTATTAATTGGCTTAATTCTAATAATATAAAAACGAATATTGACAAGACATCCTACATTAATTTTTATAATTCCACAAACTTAAGTATAAATTATCAAGGACAAGTACTGAAACATGAAAATTGTATAAGATTTCTTGGCATAGAAATAGACGATAAACTTGACTGGAAACAACATGTAGATAAAGTATGTAATAAAATTAATAGATTTTCATTTGTTTTATATAAATTGACAAAAACAGCAACAAAGGATACAGCTCTCACAGCCTACTTTGGATATGTAGAATCAGTGCTGCGTTACGCACTAATCATTTGGGGAAACAGCACCGATGTGCAAAGAGCATTCCTCGCTCAAAAAAAATGTGTAAGGGCAGTCTGTGGAGTAGCACCTTATGTATCATGTAGGCCACTTTTTAAATCTTTGAACATCCTACCATTGCCCTCTCTATATGTATATATTCGAAGTCGCCAAGTTTGTCAAATTAAACCCTAATCTTTTTAAAAACTAGAGATGTATATCCCCGAAATACCAGAAATTGTAATAGACTGGTCCTTGAGTTCATCCCAAAAAGTACTCGTATTCAAAAAAATGTTTTGCATGTGTGTATTAATTTATAATAAGATTCCACAATATATAAAAGACATGTCCTTTAATCAATTCAAGAAGTCATTACGAGAGTGGCTTGTAGCGCATTTGTATTATTCTCTCAAAGACTTTTTAAATAACAAGGAGAATCAGAAATCTGTAACTCATTAATCCATGTTGACTCTCAGATGTGTGGTCGGAGTCAGTCAGAGATGCAGGAGATGAAATTAAAGTTTAAGTTCTGTGGCAAATGTTATGCTAACCATTTGTAATGGCTGGATAGGCGATCATACTATGTTATTACTGTTCCTTCTTCTGTAAACCCTGTTCAAGAGCAAATAAATTATTCTTATTCTTATTCGTAAACCTAAATTTTTATGAAAAAAAATTGAATCCCCTGCATGATTTACAATAATCAGTTACGGGCTCTTATTTTGTTTTTTTTCAACAATTTTATCCTAGCTTACAGCCTTAACGCTACGAACGGGTAACATTGTATTATGGTGCTTGCTTCCTCACCTGGAGCATTTTTCTGTATTGTAACGTCACAAAGTCGAGCATTACATTAATGAGGGAGGAAAACCGAGCATTACAGTGCACAAACTGTAATTTTACAAAATTCGAGCAATACTTACGTTGGTGAGAGAAGAGCAGCGAGCATTACAGTGCGCAACTTGATGATACAATGTGTAATATTTTGATACAATTCCCCTGAATTTTTATAAGGCAGCATTGTAATGTAATGCTCAAAATCAAATTTGAATTTTAAATTACAGGTGAAAATTGTAATGCTCAAAGTTGAATCTGGAACGTTACACTACAGGAAAATGCTCCAGGTGAGGGACCATAACTAGCAGTCACTAAACAATAATAATCGTATCATAAATGTTTTTACCAAAATTAGGGGCAGAACATCTATTGGCTCAATAGGGTCAGTCAAAATGGATAAGTTAAAAAGCGCTTACCTAGTAAAAAGCCAGTATTGGTTGTTAGCGCCATTCCTGCTCATCAGGGCCTGCTGGTCTACAGGCTCCTGCAGATCCACGAGCTGAGGAACATCATCGCCATCAGGCATCCAGATGTACCGGCTGACACCCTCCACATAGTGGCTGTTATCCCCTGGGACTAGAGGAATTGCGCTGCCAGCGCTTACTGAAATGACATGAGTGAAATTAGGAGTGGGGTTTTTGAAAACTGTAAGGTGAGTGTGGTTTAGCATGAGTTACTCCGGGTTTATATGGTTGACCTAACATATGTTTGCTATTCCTATCTTTATTTGGTGTGTGTGTCCATTTTTTTTTCTTATGTCTTGTATTTATGTAAGTATTATTGATAATACTTACATAAATAATAATATATAATAATAATACGTTTATTAAATTTTTTGGTTATAGTTGAATCTTTTATTATAGTTTGCATCTGTTGTTGTTTTAAAAGTAGTGCATTTAATTTAATCTCGTGCACCGTCTTTAATTTATCTGTTTGAGTTTAGTGCATTAAGTCCGCCTATTGTACTTGTTGATTTTGTGTTATGAAGAATAAATAAATAAATAAGGTGCATACATATAATTTCACAATCATATAACTGAGAACAACAAATCATTTTTTGTACTACACTGATAAAAAACGTCAGTGACCGCAGCCTATGAATGCGTGCAACATCGGGCCCTGTTTCATAAAACTGACAATCCGGAATAATAGTGTTTTTAGTGACAAATTGCCAGTAAAAATGTAAAAAAATTGTTTTATGAAACAGAATTGTTACGACAATCCGACATATTTTGATATTCTCGTAATTTAAAAAAAGTTCACCACTTTGTAGTATTTGGCTGTACGCATCTTTTGCGACTTTAACCGCTTTCGTAGCCTTAGAACTCACGACACTAGAGCCATGTCGCACTTTTAGCAAAAATATGGGCTATACAGAAGCGATCGGAAAAACATTTCGAATGTTAAGATAACGACACAGCAAAAACTCACAAATTTTAATAAAAAGAAGCAAACAACATCTTATTTGTATTTACTGTATATTTGGGCTTTTACCGATTAACAAACTAAAAGATAGTAAGACGAAAACTGTTGTGCTCGTGATTGATCTAGCAAGGTGGGTCCCTATACGCATACCGTAAAATTCTCTAATTGTAATTTTTCCCGAAACAAGTACTCACGCGCAATGCAAACGGCAACCACCACGAAGATCTTCATCATAGTAAACTAGTAGCTATAAATCATTCGACCTGATTAAGCTTTTTATATGTATTTTTTATCACTTGGATTTCCCAATCAATAAGGGGCTAATTGCCTGTCTAAGGTTATCTCAATCCAAATTATAAAGATATCATGAGCTAGTAACTATAGCTTTATACTTTACTGAAGACACACTGAAGAGGGGTATCTGAAAATGTCAACCCAAAAGAGGTAAAAACGAGTGAATTACAGTTGAATTAATATTTCCTTAATATTTAGAAATAAATTTTCCGCGACCGATTTCACGAGTAAAGGCAAGTAGCGTAAAAATTACCTTATCAGACTACCACTTTTTTGTGTGAAATTGTGGTGCGAATAGACGATTTAGAATATTTTTCACACTGGATTTTTGAATGTTGTACGGTCAAAAAACTGACCAGGGGCCTAAATACGATATAAAAAAATAAATAAATAAATATAAATATGCGCCAGACAACACACCTCTTTTAATGGTCTCGAAGTAGGGATTAATATCCCTGTGTTACGAAGTACCACACAAGGAAATAAGCCAGGGGCGTCTCCCAGCACACCCAGACCCGAGTCAATTCAGAAAATATCGTTTCCTGAATTGACCCGACGGGGAATCGAACCCGGGACACTACGGAAAACGTGGTGAGAAACCGTGCTACAGCGCACTGCGCCAATCGTGTCGTATAGTATAATATCTTAGAACATGCTCGCATTTGTCTGTGAATTAAGCGTCCTGGCATTTTGGTATTATGATCTCTTATTCCCAGTCACGTGACCATTACGTCATAGAAACTTAACTTCTGCTCGGCGTATTTGACGTTTTATACCATAGTTTATCTGTCAAATAGTACCAGTCTAAAACTTTTAAATACCAATACAAAGGAAGCCCTTTAAAACCCTAAAAGGTCACGCTGCGATAGTACTTAACAAAATATTGTAATACGGCCCTAGTGCAGATTACCATATGATATAGAAATAAGTAAATTTTAACATCTATTGAGAAAACTTGTTTTTCAGTTGGCTATCTCATTTTGCGTGAGGTAAACTCATGGTAGTGGTACTTCTCTATATGTTTATAACAGTTGTTTGTTATTATCTATATTAATATTTTTCGGTTTTATTTCGTTAGTAAACAACGAACAAAAAGCAATTCCTTTATTTTTATATGAACAAATTATAATCATTTACATAGAAAACAGTATCAGTTGCACTCTAGATAAAACGGATTAACATTGCAAATCTAGATTTAGGCAGGTAGGTATGCACTTTATATCAATTGGAGGTGTTGTGTTTTAATTTGTATACAACACAACAGATTTACATTACCAAAAATCAGGTCACTAAAAACAGAGACGTAGAAACTATACAAGTTAAAATACATTGTTTTTATCTAACTCATATTTCAAGGATTACTTACAAAAACAGACGAGCATTCTGCGGACAAATAAAAACCTTAAATGTCTATTTTTAATTCAAATTGTACGCAAAATGTTTTGTATTCTTTTTTGCGGCTGTTTATTTTTCAGTACGGGGATTGATTCGCCGTCCGCTCGTCACAGTTTTGGCATCGTGCTAGATATAATAATATGTGTAACCAGAAAGGTATGTTGAAAAATAAAAGTTTTTATTAACATTAAATCACTAAAAATAAAAAATAAAATAAAAATAAAATAAGTTTGTTTCATTAACAAATTTATTGTCTCAGTAACTAGTCCAATGGAGCCTCCATTTAAGCACAAAGTGCCTGTGTTTGAAGGGTCCGCTCTTCCATATATCCATGCTTTTACAAGGCAGTATGGCAATATGGGGAAACTTATTTTAATAATAAACATTTTTAATTTTAATAATACAAAATGTGTCTGTGTATGTATGTGTATGTGTGTGTGTGTATGTGGTGCGTATCACTGATCATGATTCACTGTCTGATACACGGCATTTCGAAAAAAACAGTTTGAAGAAGACTCGAGCACTTTTAACACTCGAGTTCTTTGTAAGATTCGAGCTCTTTTTAAAACTTGAGCTTTTTGGCGCTCGAGTCCTAGTGAAAGGACTAAAGCTCGACTCGACACAAGACTCCGAGTTTAGTTAGAACACGGAGTCTTGTGAAATTGAGCAGAGTCTTTCGAATTAAGACTAAAAGACTCGAGTTCTTTACAACTCTAAATATAATGCTAAACAATGTCTACGAATAGAAAGTGTAAATTATTAGTAAAAATCAGTAAAGTTAGATCTGTATATTAGTTTTATTGGATTAGGTTGTGTACAACCCCTGAAGATTTTAAGTTTAGAAAAAAGGAGACGTAAATTTCGGTATATAACAAACATGTTTAGGTAAGTATATTACAAAGTTACAAACCACAAATATTGTATGGGATTTCCATTCCCTTATAATCTTACGGTGCGCTTACACACCATAATTTGTATTGGGATTTGACATGACATGACGTGACAATGTAAAGTCCCAATATTTTTTTTTGCGCAAACGATAACGTAAATTTAAAGTGGCAACTCGTGGTAGACGTACATCCCCCCGATTCAGAACTAAGAAATCGACCGATTCGGTAAATTTGTTTTAATTATGGTAAATGACCCTCTTAAGGGTAGCAATCTATATTTTTATATGTTAAAGCCAAAGCCTTTAGTTTTCATGAACTCAATAATATTAAAACTACCTATATTTAAAAATGAACTAAAAATAAAAGAAAATAACCGAATCGGTAGATGACTTTGTTCTGAATCGGGGGGCTGGTCTATGGTTCAAACGCACTGTTCTTGATTTTTGATCTTTGCTTTCAAATGTAATTTTTAAAGTCATGAGTAATCAACCAAAAACCAAATTATAGAAATATTGGTAAGATGTGTAATAATTAAGGTTATTACTGTCGCCATTCAATACATACATACAAACGACAATATCCCAAACGGTGTAGTCAGAGGCAAGCTGACTGTTGCCGTCATGGTGAACAGAATACTCAGAAGCCCACTTTTCACCAAGCTTATTAGAACCCATCGTGGTAGGTGGTGAGCCTTCCGCCGTTATCCGGGTTGATTTGGTTTTTTATCGGTGTTTTCATCACTAGAGAATAAGTCTGCTCAACTATGAATCGGTTCACAACGATAATTCTAGACAGATTTGAACTCGGGACCCACGGGTTTCGAGTCAAGCTTTTAACCCCGACGCCACGGCCACAATGGTCTCCTTGGGCACAGAACAAAATAAAAACTTGGATGCATTTCCATCAGAGATGTGCGAGGATGCGTTGCGAGGAATGTGTGTGTTAAGAACCAATATAATTGTTTCATTCACCTAGCTCTATTCTAATGGTTCTTAAAAAAACACATTCCAAGGAACGCATCCTCGCACATCTCTGGTAAAAACGCGTCCGGGGTTGTTATTGCTTTATATTATTAGAAAATTTATTAGTAACATCATTATTTTTCAGGGTGTAGAGTAAATTGTAGCAAATGACGTTTTGCTAATGGAAACAGAGTCTAAATTACAGGTAAACTTATTCCAGATAGTCCACATGAAATAAATACTTGAAAACAGTTAAATTGTTTTCAATTTATAATGGGCACACCTCTATAATTATACCATAACGACGCGAAAACAATGTTTTTTATTTTTGTCTTGACGTAGTGCTTTGAATAAAATCCATTGTTATCCTAATGATGATAACTGACCGATTAAAAAAAAACGGATTAATGGATTATCCAGTAGAATATTGATATGCTACACTCGTACCCCGTACCCTACCCGAACTAATTAAAAGCTTATGGAAACGAGTATGTACTGGTAAAGATAGAAACTAGAAAGATTTGAGTTGATCCTAGGCCTCCAGTGAGACCGGCAGTGTCTTCCAAACTCCCAGTGAAGCCACCCGAAGTTTCTTCCAACAGAGCTATCGAGTATTGATTTTTTCTAGTTTCTATCTTCGTGTATAATATCGTCCTACATAATCTTTGATAATCAAAATTTTCCAATAAAATATTATCTAATATGATATTATAATACTGATCATGATGACCAGGCTCAAATATATTAACTGATCATGATGATTAGTTAATATATTTACTGATCATAGTGATCAGTTAATTTACTTATTTGATATTATTTTTTAATTTTAGTAAATTACGGTAACATTTTTTTTTCTAATTGAAAACTATTAACAAACAGTTAATATATGAATATTGCAGTAAATTTTAAATTTTTAGTAATTATTGTGAAAACATCTAGTTTAAAAGTTGACTGCTTGAATATTACTTATATGTTTCAATGTAGATGCTAAAAAATAACTACCATCTTAGGACGTATAATATATTACAGTAGCTTATCGAAGATGTTAGTCGCTAACCGGTTCACTGTCCACGGGCCATACGTTGCGTATGCAGTAAACAATTGATTTCTAATTGTTATACAATTTCGGACAGTGACTGTTAAAATTTATAAAATGTTGCTAGTAGCTATTAACATTACTTACAACATACTATCACGTCTTTATCCCAAACGGGGTAGTCAGAGGCAAGTGACTGTGTCGTCATGGTGAACGAAACACTTAGAAGCCCACTTTTCACTAATGGTATTATAACCAAACCTGGTAGGTGGTGAGCCTTTCGCCGTTATCCGGGTTGATTTGGTTTTTTATCGATATTTTCCATCACCGGAGAGTAAGTCGGATATTTAAAAATGAACACAAAGATTTGGCCAGCTTTGAACTCGGGACCAAACGATCCACGATCTGAGTTCGGGTGCTAAACCACTAGGCCATGACGTTCTCTAATAATCGTACCTAATACTCATCATGGTAATCGAATGGTAAATTATTACTACAGTATGTTTTACAAACAAAGGAGGTATACCGGGTGTTTTTTCTAAAGATAGGGAAAATTAAATGGCTTAGGTGGCTATTGAAATAAGAACGTTGCATACCGGATGATTATTTATACCGCGAGCAAACCTTATGAACGCAGTTTTTCATTTTCCATGCTACATGTAGCAGTGCTAGCTGTAGGCGGCAGTTATAATTATTGACTAAGAGTACCTTTAATATTTAGTAAGAACACTATTTTAAAAATTCGGATTATTAATGTTTGGGCAGAAAACGTTTCCCAAAATATCACATCGCAAAAATTATACTAAAAATTTCAGATAGCAAAAAATAAATTGCCAAAACAACTTGTAGCAAATTTTTAATTAGCAAATCTCTTAATATTATTCTGTTGCTGTAATGACTATATTTCATATTTTATATTGACATCGTACATTTATTTATTCTTGTAATCAATATATTGACATTGGAATTCATTATAATCATGATTAAATTAACTGTGTGAAACAAACAGATTCCTCTTTTTGATGGTTGTAATAGTTCTTGTTCACTTGTGTATAAACTTTTATAGGTAGAAATAAGAGCTCTGATTTAGATATTAGCTATAAGATCTGCAAATGTACCTTATTTCATGCACAATAAAGTAATTCTAATTCTAATTCTTTTTTGGCAAATTATTGTTTGGCCAAATATAATTCAATTTTTGAATTTTATCAAACGAAACATTTGATCAAATAATAATTTGTAATATTGTATGGCGTAGGTACTATTTACGCGTAGGTAAGTAGAAAAAAGTATGCAGGATGTCATCAACCTACTGAAGGAGGTAGATACTGACGACGTGCCTACATTCGTGGCGAAGAAGCTGCACAAGCTTCCTCCAGCCATATTTGACCACGTCGATGCTGCCAGGCTGTTGAAGGACATCAATTTCCCTAAAACCAGCTTGGCCAATGTTGTGAGCAAGTTAGAAGCCTTAAATAACACCAATATTTCAGGCTAGAAAATGTAATTTTCTGGCCTGAAATAAATGATATATATATATTTTGAAATACCGGAAGGTCATAAGCCTCAATGCATCATGTACGGCTTTTGTTATGGCGCTGCTGACATGACATACTTTTGAAATAACCTGAAAAAATTAGAATACGTGGTATTACCCTGAAATGAATGGAATCTTATCTAACTAATAGGACACAGGCGACGATATTAGATACGTTTGATAAGAAAAATAAAACAATAATACGCGTGCAATCTCATTTTGAAACTAATCTCTTAGGTGTGCCCCAGGGCAGCGTGCTTGGACCACTTTTGTTTCTCATCTACATCAACGAGCTTCCCTTGATAATTAATCACTTATGTGTTATGTTTGCAGATGATGCTACAATTTTTATATCAAAGGACAAACTAAATGATGCAAACCTTGTGAATGAAATTCACAACACTCTGAGAATTGTACTAAATTGGCTGAGAGCAATCAATTTAAAAGTTAATTTAGAGGAGACCAAATTGATGGAATTTAGAAACTACAAACAAATACCACTAGACCTGAATATTAGTGTTGACGGAAGCAAATCGGTATAGTGTCAGATTTTAGGTTTTTAGGTGTTACTATAAATACATATATGAACAGGAATGCCCATGTTGAAAGTATCAATAAAAGAATTTCAAGTAGTTGCAATGCCATATCAATCCTGAACAGTGTGGCTTCAATAGATATAGCCGAAAAATCATACTATGGATATGTCTATCCTCTTTTAACTTATGGTATAATATTCTGGGGTAATTCTGTTAATGTTCAGTCCACGTTTATACTTCAAAAGAAATGTCTTCGAATCATGTACAATGTGCACAGATACTCGTATGACTCGTTAACGGAAGTATTCAAAAATAATAAATTTCTAACTCTGACATGTATTTATACTATGGAAATTTCTGTATTTGTAAAAAATAATAAGAAACATTTTAGAATGAAAAGACTGACAAAGGGTAAATTACGATCTCAATATGCCTTTGACATATCTATCTTGACATCCTCCAGTTATATTTATAGCAAAAGCACTTTGATTACTGGATTTCGGATATTTAACCATTTACCTATAAGTATCAAGTCACTCGAACATCCACAGTATAAGAGGAAGCTTAGAGACTGGTTAATGTTGAAATATTTTTATAATATAGATGAGTTTTTTAGTTGTAAGTAATTTTTTGTTTTGTTCAAAGATTGTACGTCCGAAATGGGCAAACTGTTGATGCCATTAAGCTTATAACAACCAATGTACACAGTTATCACAATAAATGATTATCTTATCTTATCTTATCTGCGGGGCTCCGGCGGTTACACGTGTGCTAATCGTCGCAGATGGCTTTCGCTCACCGAGCGTAGTTGAACTCGCGGGCCGCCTCACCTCTACGCGCCTACGCGGCTCTGAATTACACTCTAGGGGTAGGGCAGACAAGACTACGTGGAGTCGGGGTCAAATGACTTGATTTTCAATAGCATTCGATTTTGATTAAGCCATATGCGACGGTTACATGCACCTCTATTGACATATTAATTTGTGTGGAAAAATATTCTATCGAGGCCTACTCTATAATTTGATTAAGTATGTGAAGTGACAATTTCCGAAATTTATTTTTTGGAATATTACCAATATTTACCAAAATAAAATGTTAGCTTTACTAACATTTGTCTGAATAAAACTTGGCAAAGTAAATTTTGCCAAATGAAAATTTGCCTGAATGAATAAAGTACGAAATGCACATTTGCTAAAGGTTCATACCGGAAATTAAACATAGGCAATAGGATCATTGCGAAGTGAAATATGACGAAAAAAAATTTGGCCACAGGGAGGGAAACCTAAAAAATCAGATTTTTACACAGTACACAAAAAAATATTACAAATTTTCACCCGGTATAATCACAAATAATTACTCACCCAGAACAATAATCATCAAACAAATCAATAAATTAGATAAGATAATATACACAATGATGAGTGTGTAAAACATTGAAACTTGTTTATTATGAGATTATTTCAGGATAGTTTATGATATACGAGACGGAAATTTAGAGGCAGCTATAACTAACTTTACAAGAACTAAAAATAGACTGATATGCCCATTGCATGTTATGATCCCTATGCTTAACTATGAATTTCTGAATAGCCACATTCTCTACTCTCGTTACATTCCGCTTGGCGTTTTTTCCGTTACTCCAAAGATCAAGCCAACCCAGCGTTCAAGCGCCGGGAAACAGACCGGCCAAGCTACCTACTCACGGTGGAAAGTGAAACCTCAACTCCAAGATTTTGGGTAACGCACTCATAGTCACCGTGAGACAGGAAATCTGAAAAACTAGTCAAGTGAGTCCTGAAGCGGCCATGATAATGTTCATTAAAGCTGTCATCAATACATTAATTTGAAAAGTAATCTAAGTAAACTTATGACAACAAACAAAAAGTAATGATCAATTTACATTCATTCAAAATAGGAGAGTACGCCTTACACAGGTAAACCTTTTCAAGTTTGTTTCATTTTATTATTTTTTAAAAACAGGACTCTTATAGAAGCCGTTAACATAATTTAAACGTCGCGACCACCCTATTAACGCAAAGATGATATCGCAAAAAAACAATTAATAATCAATTACCGTTGTCAACATGTGATATACCTATATCGTATGATAGTCGTAAGACCTTGTGTGACAGGTTAAGAACTGACGGGTTGAAAACCACTGCGTGAGTTCTTACAAGGGAGTCGCGGTTGTTTACGGGAGTGAGGCAATTTGCACGCTGTTTCACGTAGAGCATGAATGGGCTCGAGCCCTTTTGTTTATTTACAGATTTATTAAAAATGCCAAGACATTGACATGATAAAAAGAAAGGAAAACAAAGAAACTTACTCGTACTTCAAAAAACACAAAAGCAGATGTATTCAAACAAACTCAAAAATACAAATAAACCTCATAAGCAATGTTGATGGTCAGTCGTTAAATATGTCGGCATCCCCTAATTTAGAATGGAATCTGTTGAGGATGATCGCTCATCTTTGTAAAATCTCAGACTTATCTACTTACATATTTAATTACGTAGAAGTGAGCAGTATTAGAAGAGAAAAACTTTTCTTATAATGGGTTTGCGTTTTGCCCTGGTTGCAATTATTTGGTTGCCATTTACGCCAAAGCTGCAACCACAGAGTACATTCATATACAACGTATTCTGCCTACCATACCGACTGCAGACATACTTTTTAAAGCATCGTATACACCTAATTTTCATTAATAATAAAAAAAGAATGTAGAGGAACTAATAAAACACTTTTAACACAAATTGTTGAGCTTGGTGTGATTTGAATGTTAAGGGGTACGATAAGTATAAAATTTGAATCTGTGGTAGGTAAATTAATATATGTTCCCTAATAAATTCACAAACTGGTAAACACAACATAGATTACATTTTCTTCACTTTCAGCTATTCAACATTCAGGTGAAGGCGGTTATCGAAACCAAAAACATGTAAATCATTCAATTGTAAGAAGCTTGATTCAAATTATGACAAAAATTACAAATATCTAATCAAGACCCGCTCTTATGTAAGACGTTATTGATTCGATATTTTCCTTTCTAGATCAATTATTCAAACAATCAATTGTTGGCTTAACGTTCATTTCAATCTAATCCTCTAATGAAATACATCAATCACGTACTGAAAAATACTGATAAGTATGTGGGTTTACGCCTGCCATAAAAACGTTTGATAAAATTGACTAAATGGGTAATACCGATTTAATGTAAGATTTAATAAAAACACTTTTTTTGCATACATAATGCCGCTATATATGTTACCGGCAATGTGTATAATCCGGCATTGTAAACAATGCCTAGGCATATAGCGTTCAGGCAATGTATGAAAGTATATTCTTCACTTTGTACTTTGCCTAGGCATTGTATACCTACAATGCCGAATGCGTAGCCGGCAATGTGTATAAAAGGGTTTACTAAAAAGAAAGTTCACTGTCAGAATCGTATTTTGGCATACTTTCGGCGTAAGAAAGATAAACTGATACGAATCAGTTTTTTTTATATCAAAATATCTTTAGTTATAATATCAAAGTATAAAACGGAAAATCAGAAATTGAGGCCAGTTCTTTCCTGGCACTCGCCGGTCAGGTTCATGTCAACCTATCATGCTCGTCGCTTCGCTCCTTGCAACCTAATTAACCCACGTCTTACAAAGCGTTACATTTTCAGTTAAAAAGGTATTCTGTATGTAAAACCAAACTAAACGAATAACCAAGCAATGCATTTGTTAAAAGTTATTTCATTTTATGCTTTGCGTTGTTTGACTTTGAGTATCTCAATGAAATTAAATAGTGTTGCCCAATATCGGTCTTGGTCTTGCAGTCTTGGTCTTGTTCTTGCATTTTCGCAAGACCAAGACCGAGAACAAGACCGCCTAATTTTAGCAAGACCAAGACCAAGACTGACCGTGCAAGATTTGAGCAAGAACAAGACTAATCCTGCGAGACTCTTGCGTCTTGCAGCTAGGACTAAGTGTCGTTTCAGGGAGTATTGGAGTTCGGGTATACGCTTAGGGGCTCCAAAAACAATTTTAAAAAAATTGAAAAATTGGACTGATTAAGATGAACATGAAGACGTAATAGACTTTGAGAAACTGTATGCATGTCCCTCAACGTCATTTGGATCTGGATCTTGTCTTCAAGCCTTAGATATTGACGAGTTGGAGGAGTACCTAAGTAAAGCCAGAGCAGCCAGCTCGGAAGACATTTTAGAGTGGTGTAGGACACATGAGACAGAATATCCGACTTTATCGAAGATTGCCCGTGATTTTCATTCAATACCTGCACTTCAGTATCTGCTGAGAGATTATGTTCTAAAGCATCATTAGTAATTAGAAAACACAGAAATAGGCTGAGTGATGGGTCAGCCAGGTGGTTACTTTGTATTAATTCGTGGTCAAAAGAATTAATATAAAGTAATAGTAATGTCAAAGCTATTGTGTACTGTTCTGTAATTTGATTTGTGTTGTATTTTTATTTAAATGAATGTTTTATTCAATAAATACTGTTCTGTAATTTAATTTGTATAGTTTTTTATTTTTTATTTAAATAAATGGTATATTGTATAAATTGTGTAACCCTTTTATTCCATTGTATATAAGGTGAGGCCTTGGCTGTCTATCTATCTCTTTCTAGACATTCAAAGGGGTCCAAACATACACGTCAATATTTTTTTTAGCTTCTGTATAATGTATAATGTTCCTAAAATTATTAAAGTTAAGTTAAAAGTAAAGTTAATGTCATTAATTGGTTTTATTATCTGTTTCAACCATCATTTAACACATGTAAGCTAATTAAATGTAAACGTTTAATATGGAATAGACTGACTCTCGTAGGTCACGGTAGATAGCTCAGTTGGTTAGAGCATCGGCACGGATCGCTTAGGTCGTGGGTTCAAACCCCACCCGGTGGCAGATAATTTTTCGAATTTCTCATTAAATGTTTAGACATTTATTAATTTGGTTGGTCTTTACTATGGTTATGTTAATTCAAGCTCAAATGTACCTACTCTGTTACGTTGTTATAAGATGTAAATGAACGTTTGATAAATAGCAATAGGCATAAAGGTAATTGCGAGACTAGCGAGACTCTTGCTGGAAGACCAAAACCAAGACCAAGACTGGGAGCGCAATACCAAGACCAAGACCAGGTGTATTGACGCAAGACCAAGACCAATACTGGCTAAGTCTTGTCTTGTTCTTGCATTTGGGCAACACTAAAATTAAAGGCAAAATCTATTTATTTCACACATTGCTGGAAGACCACTCGGCATTCTATACAATACCTAGGCATTGAATATGTTACGGGCTACTTGATTAACTGGGCAGTATTAATACGGACCGGTCCTTTCGAGTAATGACCAAATGCATCGGTCAATTTGATACATTTGTTACTTTGGCCGGTCCATGTTAATAATGACTGACTACTCGTGGGCAGTTTAATAAATCAAACGTTTAGATAGCTTGAATTTATCCCTTTGACCGGGTATTAGGAATATTTCACTGTCAGAATCGTCCTTTGGCTTATATTTTAAATGAGGCCGGTTCGTTTCTGGCACTCGCCGGCCGCTGCCCCGGCACGCTCGGTTCGTAAAACATCAAAGATCAATAAGTTTTATTATTTTTCCCAAGAAGTCATTATTCATACTGACCGAGAAAAGTAATGAATCAGGCCGTTTTACTCACATTGCCCATTTGCCAAGGGCATTATTGCATACGGTCATTATTAAGTTGCCCGTAACATATACATTGCCTAGGCAAAGTATGCTATGGATAATTATATTCGTAATATTTCATACATTGCCTAAACGCACCCGGCATTGTATACATTGCCCAGGCGTTGTATACAATGCCTGAATAATACACATTGACGGTGACATGTACAATACGAGGCTTGCGTTAGTAGTATTTTAAGTTCCCTTGTGATTCACGTTGATAACACTTGTTACGAGTGCAAGCCTCGTCTACGTCACTGCTATGCGTCACCAGTGTATATGTGTTGTGCAAGTGCAGGTGTTAAAGATTAAGCAATAGTACTAAAAGTGCATGGTTAGCAGTTTTCGTTCACATTGGAACTTTAGGACAGTTTTCGGGTGCCTTTAAGCGACAAGACGTCAGTTAAGACCAGATCAATCGGGATCAAATTAGCATAGTAATACTGTAATTATTTTAAATAAATAATTGATACTTAATTGTTCAGTTTTCTAAAATCCTACCCGACGGCCCAATTCCGTAACTCACTAATAAACAACAGGGATTTTCTATTCGTGTGTACAAAACACTTTATTTGTTTTCGTAATACCTACAAGTGATTGACTAAGTGATGACGACGCAGAGGTAGTTTTTCATAGCTTTATTACAAGACTTGCATTCCTCCTGCGGCTCGTTAAATATGCAAGCCAAATTACATTAAATTTATATAAATTGTAGCCCATGTGTTATTCTGATGTTTATGCTGTATTACTGTAAAGTTTCATCCAAATCCGTTCAGTAGTTTTTGCGTGAAAGAGTAACAAACATCCTCACAAACTTTCGCATTCATAATATTAAGTAAGTTAAGAATAAGATGAGTTAATAAGATTTCATTTTGAATGTGTTAAGAAATTAATCAAGACTAAAAATTATAAGTTAATAAAATTAATAAGTATTGAATTGTATAAAAGTAACGACTCGTGGTCTAACTTAATCATTTCTCGGGCCGAAATATCAACATTTGTGATCAGTGGAATTCCAAACGCCGGCAAAACAGGCTTTAGGTTTTAAGAACATATTTCGAGAGACTGGAATGATTACCTAACTTAACCTAATGACAAGACACCGAATGAATCTTTAATTTTATCTTGGTCATTTCCCTACTTTTGATCGATGAACTGGCAGGGACCTCATTACAATGGCATATAACTTGTCAAGTTCATTTCCTAAACTGAGCGCACATTTATCTATCTTCTAGGCTGGATATTTACTGACGAATTGCTTGCTACTCACATTCTAGGAAATAAAGCTCAATCTAGCTATAGTGGGTTTTTTTTGCAATTGATTCTTAACATTTAATTGAAACATACGCAGATGGTTGGCGTTTATCTAAGTAACCAAACATACATACAACTGTAGTCTATTTCAAATTTAATGCCTTATTATGTAAGCAAAGATCACACCGTATTAAAATCAAGTTTTTCCGCTTTGATCACACACTATAGGTCGCACATACAAAACAAAAATCATGTTGAATGCCCATATTGCACCCGCTCCAGTTAACGTTAGGAACATTACACTCAAAGTTGTTGACCACTATGTTTACCTGGGACAGACAGTCCAGCTAGGTAAGTCCAACTTCGAGAAAGAGATCTCTCGTCGAATCCAGCTCGGATGGGCAGCGTTCGGGAAGCTCCGGCATATATTTGCGTCCGAAATACCTCAGTGTCTCAAGACAAAAGTCTTTGACCAGTGTGTGTTGCCAGTAATGACCTATGGGAGTGAGACGTGGTCCCTTACTATGGGTCTCATAAGAAGGCTCAAGATCACCCAGCGAGCAATGGAGAGAGCGATGCTCGGTATTTCCCTGCTCGATCGAATCAGAAATGATGAGATCCGCAGGAGAACAAAAACAACCGACATCGCTCGAAGGATTGCATCGCTGAAGTGGCAGTGGGCGGGACACATAGCGCGGAGAACCGATGGCCGTTGGGGCGGAAAGGTTCTCGAATGGCGACCGCGTACCGGACGACGTTCCGTGGGCAGGCCCTCTACAAGGTGGACCGACGATCTGGACAAGGTCGCGGGAAGCCGCTGGATGCGGACAGCGCAGGACCGATCGTTGTGGAGATCCTTAGGGGAGGCCTATGCCCAGCAGTGGGCGTCGTTCGGCTGAAATGATGATGATGAGGTCGCACATAAAGTTTTACATGAAATTCATGTAAAACTGTTAAAATAAAGCATTCACAAACGATTATTTTATCAAAAACAGAATAATGAAATAATTATGAAATCTGCTTGACAGCAATTTGACAACATTTTACTCTTAAATAAAATAGGTTGTCTTTGGACCGTACTGAAAGGAACGTTGCATGAATCAGAATCATTCATTTCGATTGAAAGTGGTACAAATTCAATGCTGTCGATTTAGGGAAATTTATTATTTTATACTCTCAAGTAAAAGAATATAAATTTAAGTTTGAATTATTCTGTTAATTAAAGCTTTCTATACAATATGTAACAAAATATATCTATGAGGGTGTCATTACTAGGTATCGAGATTAGGTTATATCTATGTTATAATTTTAGCTAAATATAGGAAAAAAATATATCCTTCTTAAAAAAACGTCACATCTGAAGCCACATGGGATATCGTATCGATACTCATCGTCGTGATCGTGAACGAAGATACAAGTGATTGATTTGAAAGGAATACCGGCGAAGCGCGCAAAAGCATGCAGGCTAGTTTCTAATTTTATGCCTCATCAATGTTGATTTCGACTATTGTGCTTCGGACCCCGTGCATTCTAATTATTCTGTTTTTTGATTTGATGCGTTTTAATACGTATGAACGCTAAACAAGTTTAAGCTACATTATATTTTGCTTTTTGGAAATATGCCACTCAATATGAAACTCGTGACGATCACAAAAATCTGAAATAAGGAACACGATATTTTGACAATGAACATCACGTTCAGGATTGGTGAGTCTTTATGAAGACTTAATAAAAATCGGTCTATTGTCGTTCAAAATCAGTATTTCAGTAAACTAAGGCCAATTTTGGGAGATCTACTGAATTTAATCAACAACTTTAAAGTTAATAGCCTCCATACACGTAAAGTTAAAGGGTGAAGTCTTCCTTGCGCCACACACGCACATTTCTGTCCATCTGACACCCGTTGGGCAAACCTGACTCTGTATGATTCATTCGCTGATTTCCCAACACTACGAATTGACTTTGTTTGTCAATACGACATGTATTTTAGAAAAAAGACATGTAAGATAAAACAGATTATAAATACCTCCTATTCTTTGATTTTCCGTCTTTTAATTTAAAAAAGGTTAGATGGCAATTCACTGTCATCATTACTTTTGTTTTTTTGTTCTTTTTAATTTGGTGTTTCATTTTGTAGATGTCCTTAAAAATCAAAAATCACCAGATACATCTTGAATGCATGTCTTCTTGTTTTTACAATCTTGAAAAACACAAGGAGGTCCTACAGGTGAGGCCTTTATCATCGTATGATTCGTTAATTACACAAACGATCGAAACGATAATCTACATGATAGTGGCAATGCATTTATCAGTCATTGATTGATTTGCAACCAGTCAGACTTAGTGAATGACAGATTACGTGACCAACGTATAACAACCGAATTACGAAACGACAATTAAAGTTAAGCAGCCCTTATATGTATAGCTGTCGTTCTACTGTTCAGTCACTTATTCTGCCATGTGACAGGTCGGCACCCATTTGAAGGATGCTCAAATTTAATAATAGTTTTAGAATTTGATCGGAACATCACACTCAATGTTTTACTGAATTATTTAAATTTACATGCTTGGAAGAATTAAATTATAAATAGAAGGCGAGTCGGGGCACCCGTTTTGCTGCCACAAACATCTAGATGTCACGGCTAAATATGAACTTTGTTTATCTTAAATGTTTATCATTGCAGTAAATCGTTGTTACAACGTAACAGAGAAGGGCAAATAGTATTCAAACATGTTAAATACCAAAAATTGTGATTTCATGTGCAATGAATTATTTTTTGTCAGTTGGGTTTTGCATCACAAATGGTGCGCCTTTTTTTTTAACTATCCTTCTAGGTGTAATAATTATTCTAAGTATACATGTATATCTTCTTCTTATTCCTTGTGTGTACGCTCTTGCCAGAGCAGTCGTGGTCGTCATGAACTTGTCATGTTCCGGGCAGTTGTGATCGGCTTTACAATTTCTCGTCATTTCTGCCTGTTGGTGGTCATCTTGGAACACTCATGCAAAGGGCCACCCACAGTAGACTTGATTTGGTTGGTCCCTCGCATAGGCGATCTACCGCGCGGTCATACGATGGACCGGCCCAATCAAGATACATGTGTATCAAGTACTATGAAATCGTCAAATATAAAAGTAAACCAAGAAAAAAAATACTTTATAAGGTATGAATACTATCTGTAATAATTATATTTAGTTAAATGTACGAATTAATACACTATTTAAAAACATAAACAGAAATCACTTATTTTCAGTTTAAAAAAGACGCAGTTTTATCACGTGATTAAGATAGATCCTTAATATTGCCTTATTTTGTTTTTGTACGATATATATTTTCCTTGAATTAGGTTGAATAATAACTTCGATAGATACATACTTACGTTAGCGCCTAAGCAATAGACATCACTACAACAAAAATTATTATATTTAAACATTTATTTTAAGAACGAGACGATAAACACGTTCACGAGATCGACGACACGATTGGCGCAGTGTGCTGTAGCACGGTTTCTCGCCTTGGCTTCCGTGGTGTCCCGGGTTCGATTCCCGGTCGGGTCAATTCAGAAAAATGATTTTTTCTGGGTCTGGGTGTGCTGGGAGACGCCCCTGGCTTATTTCCCTGTCTGGTACCTCGTAACACAAGGATATTTATCCTTACTTCGAGACCATGGCAAGTGGTGTGTTGTCTGGCGCATATTCATAGAAAATGACACTAAATTGATAAGATTCATTCAACACCCTTCGTAAACGCAATATCAATACGAGTATCTTCTGATAACAATGAGAAACAATAATGTCAAATACATTTCTGACTACACAGTACTAAGGCTTCTTGTTATGACTAGTTTAGGTCGACTTATAATTTAGGTACTTCGTTCTCGTCATTTAAAAAAGGCGCTGGCCAGGACCTGCGCAGTGTTCGAAATTTGGGCCAAATTGGTGGTATGACACCACCCCTTCGTACTGTACCCGTACGCAGAACCGAGAGGATGGTTCGCCTGTGGACTGTAGCCTAGCATTATTTTTACGAGACGAAATCTTTCTACTTACCACTCTGAAGTAAAACAAAACTTCAAAAAACAAAACTCGCCTCAAGAACTGCAGACCGATATCACTTCTTAGACACGTCTATAAGCTGTTTTTGAGGGTAAAATGGACTTAGGCGGAGATTTGACGATCTCCAACCTGAGCAGGCTGGGTTTCGAAAAGGCTATGGCACCGTAGGCCACATACACCTTGCAGCAGATTGTGCAGAAGACAGAGGAGTAAATACAATTGGCCACTTTGCCTTGCGTTTGTGAACTACAAAAAAACCTTCGACTCTGTGACCTGGGCTGTTCTGGAGTCACTTCAGCGATGTCAAGATTGGCAATACATCGAGGTGTTAAAAGGTCTCTTTAATGCCGTAACCATCACCGTTCAAATCCAGGATGTCCAGATAAAACCGAATCCACTGCAGCGTGGAGTGAGGCAGAGAGATGTAATATCTCAGAAACTGTTTACCAATGCACTAGGAGACGTCTTCAAGACGCTGGACTGGATTGGGGCATAAACATAAATGGCGAGTACATTTCACATCTTCGGTTTGCTGACGATATCGTTATTATGGCAGAGGCGTCGCAGCACCTCACGAAAATGATGCAAGAGCTCCATGCTTCTTCCAGATGTGTAGGACTGGGTATAAACTTGGACAAAACTGAGGTTATGTTATGTACAATTCATTCGTAGACCCAATTAATTTAACTTAACTCAATAAAAACCAATTTCTACAAACCTTTTCGAGTTATCTGTGTGTTACCTTAAATGAAAATTACTTACGATAATTCCCGAGAATAAATTTTAAAAAAATCGTCACAATATTATCAATCCGCCTATTCTTATGTTGCATGGCAATTCTGGAATATCTTTCTAGATTTCATAAAGAATTGTGTATTCTTCATGTAACTGCCATAATGTGCTAACACACGCACTGACACGCGTTTCTCCCCAACTTGATGGTTTACAGCGATAGAGTTGTCGAAGCAGAAGCAGTTTGTTGGTGAATTATGCCACAGGGGGTAAAACTAGACGAAACGTGGTCGCTGGGTAAACTAGCTGAACTTACTTAATAGAATATTACTTGTTTCTTCTATTCTTTTTCTTTGACGATGGGAAATAAGCTGCACATGGTTGGACTGCATCAGTATCTTGAAAACTTGGCAATGTCCTGTATAATGGACGTAGATTTTTCGGAAAACTAAAACAGGTAGACTTTTCATGTATTTTTCTCGGGTCCCTCATAAGCCAACAACCAAAATCTGTAACGGTGTTACTAATCAAAGTGAAAAAAAACTCGTCAAATTAAGGGTTAAATGCACCTTCTTTTTTTAAACTTTAGTCATGAAATTATATTTTTATTGTTGGAATGTTCAAGGTTCGACGTATGACCACGTCGAACCTTGGATATAATTCATCATCATCCGTGCGGTCTAGCCCGGTTATGAACCCACACCAGTCGGCGTTTTTTTGGCCCACTTCGCGCAGTCTTGTGCATTCTCAGTGGTGTGTCTGTTAGCACGCATTTCCCGCAACCCGGTCGAAACCTATACTGACACTCCGAGATCCTACATTTCTGTCGAATCCGAAAGTCTACAATGCGCTTGAGGAGCTTCATGGTGTGGGACATAATCTTTATGCCGCGATAATTGTTGCACTCCTGCACCGAGCTCTTTCCTTTTAATACTGGCGTGATAATGCTCAGTCTCCATTGGTCAGGTATCTTCCCAGTGAGGAGATTGCGGTTGAAAAAGTGGGTAAGTATGCCCACACCACGAGAACCCATCGATTTCCACGCTTCATGCGGCGAAGAGCCGACTGGACTTTATCAGGCGTTACCAGGGGCACTACTCCATAATTCGGAGGGAGTTCAGGTGGCTCCACCTCTTTGTGCTGCTTTTTGAGTAGCTTGTGGAAATAAGAGCACCATCTCTCCTTCACCGCCTTCCCTCATCGGTGGATATAATTGTTTATACGTAACATAATTATTCACACAGTTATGTCGTCGAAAACTGATTGATTTGCCAAATCTCGTTCAGATTGCAATCTTGCATCATACGATTGTCCTGATAACAATCAATTTCAATAAATATTTATCCTTTAAATCCTCGATCATTATGAATGCAGTGATAAAAGAAAATATATATACTAAAACTAAGCGAGCTGCTATCCAAATACAAGTCTCTACAACAATGAAGCTGTTGGTGATATTGGCTGCTTTAGTCGCAAGTAAGTATTGTTGGCATTGTGTGTAAAATATTTTAATAAGATTACGCCAACTCTTGTTGAACTGCCTCTTCACAAGTTTAAGTCACAAATTAAAGCTAAGTTAATGAAGCGAGGGTATAATAGTGTAGATTATTTCTTAAATGAAATGAATTTGTGGTCATCTTAGGTATAATCTGCTCCTCTGCACATTTTTTGTTATGACTTTACTCTGTCAATTCAACTATTGTGTATAAAAACATGATTGAAAAGAGTATCCATCGAGTTTCTTGCCGGAGTCTTCTCGATCAGAAACAACCTCCGAACCGGCGGTAGAGTCACATTATGTTTAATTATGATATTAATTATCATAGTATTATTTTATGTAGGTTTATTTTTATTTAGTATATTTATGGTATAATTTTTTTTGTATTTGACTTGTCATAAGTACTTTCTTATAAGTCTATATGAAAATAGATATTTTTTACTTTTTACTTTACTTTGCTTATTGGTAGAACCTCGTACTCTTTTTCTTGGACGTTTCATGGTTCCTGTCTCAAGTCCGAACAATCATCATCATACAGCGAGCTGCAGTATTGACTCCAACGACCAAGGACCAGCGCTATGTCCGTGAGAAGGGCGGGCACCTTCGTCACTTTCAATGGCACAGGTTTTGAAAGAGCGAGTTCTAGTGAGATCTTTTATTTTCTGAAAGAGATCTTTGGTCTCATATTTCACGGAGTGTCGTTCTAATTCTTCACAAATTCATTGATCTGGTTGATTTTGTCTCTTCTGCAGCGGCGTTGTATTTCAGCGCTTAAAACAGAATTTCACTCTCAGTGTTGTTCTGAAGTCAAACCTTTATCTTTCAAACTGCGCCCAATGTTGACATCCTCTGTATTCTTAGCAATGAAGTCCCTCATCACAAGTAGTACGCAGTGCATTTTCTTTAGCCGCTTCTACCACCACTTGTTTAAAGGCACTCCACGAGTTTTGGGCATCATTTTGGTATTTCTTGATTTTGTCTTTAAAGCTTTGTCTGAATCCGTTGTAGTCCACTTTCCGGAGATCGGGAATTCTTTTGGGTTTTTAAGGCTTTTAAACCGTACTTTTAAAACGGTAGCAAGTAGCTGGTGGTCCCTCCCGCAGTCTGCTCCTGGGAAGGTTGTGGTGCTTAAATTTGACGCCACCGCCACCGCGATTGTACCAGAATGTAGTCCCTGTGTATCCCCTGGGGAGATCCAAGTATACAGTCTCCGGATGTGATGTTCAAACGAGGTATTGGTAATCGTAAGGTCTTCTTCACGACAAAATTGTAAAAGCCGTTCGCCTCTCTCGTTTCTCTCCCCAACGCCGTACTTTCCAACTACACGTCTGAGATGATCAGCATCGACAGTGTTAGCAACCTTCGCATTGAAGTCCCTGAGTAATACCATTAATTCTCTTTTAGGTAAACCTAAAAGAGAATATACCTATACCTAAAGGAGAGGTATACCTACCTAAAGGATATATCCTTAAGTGTCTTTTCTTTTTTGCATCAGGAAATGCATTTAGGCATTCCCAAGGCCCTGGGTTCGGGACACCTGGGATATGTGGGACTCGGAACTCCTGGGAAAACAGAGACCACTACCCACTAAAACCTGACGGTGGTCATCTTTGGCGCAGAATGGAAGGGACCCGGGATCCCCAACGAGGGAGAGACTCCTCGCAGGACCCTTCGGCGCGCAAGGCCGCCTGGCAGCCAGCCTCGGGAGGAGCAAGCTCAACTCCAGTGCACGATAACACTGACCACTGTGTCCGAAGACACGCGTTACCGTTACCTCGGGATTGCAAACCGAAACACACGCAGGCCCCCCCGCGTGCGCTTCGCGACCCCAAGGGCCTTTTTAGTAGCCTCTTACGACAGGCAGGGATACCTCGGTAGTATTCTCGTCCCCTAACCGCAGGGAACCGCCGGGATTACGCACCACCACCCCGGCGGCCTCGCCTCCGACGTCGGGCGGGATTGTCCAGCTCGCGCTGGCGCTCGGCGCTCTCCTTCTGCGACACGACGGCGTCGCAGAAGGAGAGCACCGCATCCCACGAGCTCGCGCTCGCCACCATGGCAATATCCTTAAGTGTCTGGACCAACTCATTGTAGAACAGCTCGATATCCTCTTCTGTAGATTGTGCAGATACTTGGACGAAATTTATCCGGCAAGGGGACGCATTGAGCTTGAGGGTTATTATTCTGTTGCTAAGCAGTTTATATCCAACGACACATTTATCCAGTTTTCGTGATACAATAAAAGCTACTCCTCTGCTACTTTCCTTTTCCGGCCCTGAAAAGTAATATTTATCTTATTACCCCATTCCGAAACAAAATACCCAGATTTCCTACACTTAGTTTCACTAAAACCTAAGAGGTGTACGATCTTTCTTTCCATCTCTTTTTCCACAATGCCCAGAAGTTATGTGAAGTTTGACCTGAACTCTTGGTTTTTTTGGTAGGTGTGCTCCGGGTTTGTTTGTTTGTACGAGTATGATCTACACCAAATGTTTGTTGAGTGTGGTCTTGTATGGTCTACCTTTTTGTTCGTTAATTCTGCCCGTAGTTTACGGTGCTAGACGAATGCTTTAATTTCCCCAATCTCGTAACCTACTGATGTTACTTAAATATAATGTTAGGTAGGTAGGGTGTTGGAACCGCTGCCAATAGTGCAGGCTCACGCTATTGATCATGTTACTAACGGCGAAAGGTGTCTTGGCTGCAGCGGTGAGAAATGAGAACACAGCGCTCGATTGAAGTATGGTTTATTTGTAAAATAGTATTTGTTTATATACATAATTTAGGCAATGCACACTACTAAAGGTTATTGTTTGTGAGAAGTCGATGATGAGTACCGACGCTGCACGGTAATCGGTCCATCGGTCACTAGGCCGGCGTTAGTAGGCTGCTAGGCTGCTGACGGCTGTGGAATGTGCGACGTAGCTCGTACAATGGCACTCAACAGATAAAAAATAATTTATAAACCCATTCCTTGTTTCTATCCCTTAATAGTTAACCGCTTACCATGAAGCTGTTGGTAGTCTTCGCTGCTTTAGTCGCAAGTCAGTATTAATACGCTGATAAATTTAATTTATTATCTACTGTTAACCCCTTCAGACCGGATGGTATGCATATGTCCCAGTGTATTTAAGGACTGATGGGATAATATTATGACCCATGCAATTTCATCACAAGACTGTAACTCCGTTTTACTATTAAAAATGGGCGTATGTGTCCCAAGGCGTTCTAGTCTTATCAACTCATTATTTGACAGTAGTAGTTTTTGGTTGTAAACATTATTTTTTGGTCTGCGGTCAGATAAGTAAACACGTGTGACTGTATATTCTCTGCAAAAGTTCATTATTTTTACATGTGAAAAGTGGTGTTTTCAGGTACGTGAATGTTTATTATGTTATTGTATGGCCATTTCTTTCAAGTGATTATATTATAATGTTATAAAACCTGTGATTTGGTTGCATATTTTAATCAGTCTTTGCAAACTTATCCGACTTTTCCTATAAAAAGCAGGTTGTGTTATAAATTCTACTGGTGACTGTGCTTACTGCTGCTGATTTTTTCGTTGCTATCCACTCTATTTTAGAATGACTTCGAGGCGCCAAAAAACCAATTATCTGTTACGAGACTATGAAATAGCTGAATTTATTGTCGACCAAGAGAGTTCATTCGATGAGTCGATTGGAAGTGACAACTTTTATGGTCCACCTTAAGATTCTAGTTGTAGATGCATATAAATGTATATGTATATGCATTTCTGTTACATATAAAAATAAATTGATACGCCTTAACCTTATTATTTTTGATTTATTAAACAATATACATATAACTTTCTCAATTAATATGTAAGAAGGCACTCTTGAAAAACCGATCCGGTTAAAACTGATGGGACGTATGGTCGCATAGCGAGAATATTGTTTTTAGGAGTGAGAAAAGGTTCCAGCAATACTTACAAGTTTTCCTATATCAAATTTAGTGGTTTATAACTTTCTGATAAATCACTAAATTTTAAAACTACATAAGGTAGGCTACATAAGGTAGGAAATTTTTTTGTGGGTCAATCTGTAAAGTACTTTAACAAAATACCTCAAAGTCTTGTTGATCTACCTCTTCACAAGTTCAAGTCTACAATTAAAACAAAGTTGATAAAACAAGGTTATTATAACGTGGAGGATTACTTGAACGACAAGAATTTGTGGTCATAGTAGGAATAATCTGCTCCTCTGCTCAAATAATGTATTTTTATTGTTCTTTTGACTGTACTCTGAATTTATTTGTTGTAAAACAAAACAAAGTTCAAAAGAGTAACTATCGAGTTTCTTGCCGGAGTCTTCTCGATAAGAAGCAACTTCCGAACCGGTGGTAGATTCGCATTATGTTTATTTAGTATATGTACTATTATTGTATTATTTTATTTACGTCTATTATCGTTTATATATATTTTTTGTGAATTTTGACATTTCATGAGTGCTTCTTTGTAAAAGCTTAAGTGAATAAATGATTTTTTACTTTACTTTTTACTTTTACTTTACTTTAAAACACAGTCCTGGTACTGTACCCCTATGACGGTTCGAAAGGGTAGATAAAGGGTGAAGTAGTTTTAAAGTGATTGATTACCAAGGGAGCGGATTTGCCATGGTTAACCCATTATGTGTAATCTAGTGTATTGTAATCAGCCATTTGGAATCTAACCGCGATAGCTTAGCTTATGTTTTATTTCATAATCAACTTTAATGTCACCACTGAAACGGATGTTCCATTTTTATGAAGAGTCAAGAAACATTCAATCGGCGTAGAAACTGTCTCAACGAATTCATATTATTTTACTATTTCAAGTTTTAATTTCTATTACTTTATAAAGTTTTTATCAACACTTTTCAGTTTGCGCAAGTGGCGCCGTCCTCTCGGTCCCTCGGGACAACAGCCACTACGTGGAAGGGGAGAGCCGCTTCATCTGGATGCCTGACGGTGCAGGAGGGATGCACCTGGTGGACCTCGAAGAGCCCGTGGACGAGTCCGCGGTTAACTACTGCAACGGCAACCGCAATGAGTACTGGCTCTTCACGAGGTTGGCATTAATTTTTCGTGCTTTATTTTTCTCCATCAAATTCTTCGTAGTATTCTTGCTCAAACTTGTTTTTAGGGCGTAGGCAACACGCCGCAGATGTGAGTCGCTTTGTTTGAAAAGACGACACAATTTTAATAAGTAGTGTACGAGTATTTTTTTCTACATACAAAACCGGTTCTAATCATTGCAAAGTGGGCTTCCGTTCACCATGGCTGCAACATTCCCTTGCCTCCCTCTGAATACACGTTTGGGATTATACACCCGGACTATACACTAGCCCCTTAAAATTGAAATCTAATATTTAAACAAGTCCATGAGAAAAAATAATGAGTCCACAATCTTTCTGTTCACAGACAAAATCAGAACAGCAGGCAGCTTCTTTCGATCAATAACATCAACAGTGTAAGAAACTCTAACTACCGTGCCAATCGCGGCTTAGTAGTTATCGTACACGGCTGGAGGAGTAGCGGAAGCACTTCATGGATTCCTAACCTCACGGCTGCGTTCCTCGCCGTTCAAGATGTCAACGTCATCGTTGTCGACTGGAGCGCTGTGGCCCGCAGAGGTTACAGATTCGCTCAACGCGTAGTGCCTAGTGTAGGACAACACCTGGGTGACTTCCTTAATTGGCTTATTAACAACGCTGGCGGCAACTGGAACAACGTGCACCTCATCGGACACAGTTTAGGCGCTCACGTCGTTAGCAACGCCGGCCGCCGTGTTGGAGGTAGAGCCTCTAGGGTCACAGGTAAGATTAATTAAATTACCTCCATAGCCTTAGAACTCAGATCAATTATTTATACTCACTAATCAAATACTAAATAAATGCTTTCCAGTATTTCATACTTTTGACCTGTATTTCCATGGTGGATAAAGCTTTTGTATTTCATTTGCTGGTGTGCTATATTGGAATATACACGGTCTAAATTAACTTGTACGGAAAACGTTTTGTACCACACAAGTATTACTGTACTGTAGCTAACTCCCTCCCCTCTAAAGACCTCATACCTCCTCTAAAGAGCTTATTTTCAAGACTTTATGGTGACAGTAATCTCGCACCTAGACCCGAGGATAAGATATAGTTCTCTCTCTGTTGATGCCATATAAGCGATAAGCATGTAAAATAACAGAAATCTTGTGAAAATAGGTCTGGATCCGGCTGGTCCCCGATGGGGAGGCCATAGAGACCGTCTGCAGAGCAACTCTGGCCGCTACGTCAAGGCCATCCACACCGACGGCAATGCTTTGGGTATCTTTGACCGCAGCGGGGATGCCGACTGGGTAATTTTCATAGAAAATATGAAGATTTCGTTTTTCAGAGCACCAGTTAGTTAACACTTTTCTTTATTTCAGAAACGGAATTTACGCTATGACGACTGGATCAAGCTGGCCATTCTAAATGAAGACTATTATGTTTTTTTAATTTAACTAGACATTCTTAATAAATATCAGCAATTTAAAAGGTTTTTATTGTAAAATTCATCTCCATATAATGTAAAAGCTCCTATTACAAAGGCAAATGGCAACATTTGAATGTGAGAAAGGAAATTAAGCATTTATAATATTTTCATAGATAATGAATTTTTTTGTTAAAAATATTATTTTTTACAGTGCTTCTGACACTGTATGTTTTTGAAGTGATTAAATATCAAAAAACATATATTTAAGTGCTTAGGTCGATCTTCCCTATGAATAAACTATGTATAAACTAAGGCAAGAGCTGGCTATGGCGGTAGTCAGCTCTCAAAACGGAGGGTTATAATCTGAACGTTATATTTACTGGGATTCTTTAGATTAACATTATACTATTGGTTTGTTTTATTTTTAGACTCTGAACTATTTTTCCCATTAGATCGGGAACTACGGTAATGAGAGCTGGGCACTCACTTTTACAGAATAAAAATGTCACATTTTTAAGCTTCTGTCATGCTTCTTTTTTAAAGTTCGTTGGTTCCATAGTTACAATAGTTCCGTCAAACACTAACCGTATGTGTTGGTTTTACACTATTTATTTTTACAGTCACTCTCTACTTGCACTTACTTCTACTTTGTACGGTTTTAGTTTCAAATTAATCAAAATAACGATCGAAGAATAAAAATAGAAAAAAAAAAACACATTCTTTTAATTATTTATGAAGCAAATCATATTGTAGTGCTTTAGTGGCCATTTTACTAGTGGAAAAAAACATGTTAACTACCAAATATTCATTATTAACATTTTGCACTAATTATTTTATATAATTTCTTAAATATATTTACATTACTAAAACAAATATTAACACTTCGAAAAATAAAATTAAAAAATACGTTAAAATAAATATTTACAGTGAATAAATATCTTCTAAAATTGGTCCTTGTGCCATTGACCCCAGGACGCTGGCAGCGTTACCGCGCTGGATAGCCAGCGCCAGGCGCTGAGCAAAGTATGCTCCAGCTCTAGGGTCGCCCGAAGCATGGACCAATTTGGACGCGATTGTTTTATAGAGCTGTTTCGCGTCCGAGCTCCACGGGCCCAGTGTTTCTACCGCAAACGCCGCAAATTCATTGTCACGGAGTAAAGACGAGTATTTGCGACGCTTGAGGATCTGGGCCTGATCGGCCGCGGCGCCAGCCCTCAATGCTGTGCCATGGACGTGAGACGCTGCCAAGGTATCCACACAAGTGGCATCCCAGATGAGCATGCGACCTAGCGTCCATGGCACAAGTGTGGCACCATCTGGTCTCTTGCCATCGTCTCTAAAGAGACCCCGAGGCTCCAAGGTGGCGGGAATAGAAATAGTGGCAAGAGAGCGACGTATGATGTCATTGAGAGCATTATGGCGGAAAATCCGGCCAGAGCTCTGGGGACAAGACAACCCATGGTGCCCAAATTCGTCCACGCTTCTTCCGCAATGACATGTATGGGACAAGCACAATTGGCTACCCAGCCGGAGGGAGCAGGCTATCCGAAGGGTACTGGCGTCCAGCAGCGTTCCAATGTTTTTAGATGGAAGGGCGTGGAGCCAGTACCCTGACTCTTTCTCTGATGCCGCAAGGAGCCTGGCGCGATCTGTGTCACTGACACACTGTGCCAGAAGATTAGTCTGCAGGCTTTTTAGTGCCGGCAGGTCCCATATTTTTTTGCTGGTTTTTTCGCTCGGAATTGGCTCTGAACGTAGTGCGACTCTCCATGCCAATACTGCCTCGGACAAGTAAGCCACCTCGTTGTCAGTAAATTGGGTGTTACATTTTAATATTTTACTGACAAGAGGCAGCGAGCTGTATCCAGAGGACAGAAAAGCGGGAAGAGCCACACTTGAAACAGACCTTATACCTAGCCCACCAAACTTGACAGGAAGCACTGCCTGGGACCAGCTACGATCATACAGTTTTGAATTAAGAATTTTTGAAACAATTGATTTTAAAGAATTGTCTAAATTTGATGTGATATTTTGGAATTTCCAAACGGGTGAGCAACGCATGATGTAAGTTAATTTTGGGGTAAAGAGCCATGAACGAATAATGAAAAGGGCTATGTGTGGAGTAAGGTTTAGAAGACGATCTGACATTTCTGTGAAAAGGTTCAATTTTGAATTTAAAATGGGGGTAATCGCTTCTTCGAAAATCGGTGAACCAAGAAGTGTAAGGGACTCTTTAGATTGTACTGCTATGTTTGGTATTAGAATTTTGAATCTTTCCAAAATGTCTGTTTTTAAACTCTGGGACAAATCATTTGAAAGAAAAAGTTCGCATTTATCAAAATTAATTTCAAGTCCAATTTGTGAAAAATGCAAAATAAGAGTTTCCAAGTCCTGTAATACGGTAGAAGCTTCTCCCCCAAGAGAGCCATCATCAAGGTACCAAAGATTGAATTTTGAGGTTAGGGAGGTTATGATTGAATGTATGCCCAGGCTAAAAATAGCCGGGCCTAATGGGTCGCCCTGCTGGCAGCCTGTACTTGACGATATTTCATTTGACTGAAAAAGTAATTTAGTAGGAGAACCGTAACATTGCCAAAGATACTCATAAATTTCAGGTATTTCGTTTTTAATTTCCGAAAGGAATGCAGATCTGTCGATGGAGTTGAACGCGTTTTTTACATCAACTTTAACAAAAACCTCAAAATCGTTATTAAGAAAAGTACGCGCCGCGTGAACAGCTGCCTCACAACCACCCTTTACTCCAAACCCTAATTGAGTCGGTTGAAATTTTGTAGCCAACCTATCCTTGACCTCACGGCAGCAGAGTTTAGAGGCCAAGCGACGTATGGTGCAACCGACCGCGATGGGACGAATACCACCATCTTTTTTTTTTAAAGCAATTAGGTTTGCGCCGTACAGTATACTACAAATTTCATTATTCACTTTTCCAGAAATCATTAGGTTTACTAGTTTTGTTAATTGTTTCAGAAGATTTTCCGCGGCTTCCCCTAGTCGTGTGTTTGTTAGGTCTTTCAGATGCTGTGGTGTTATACCATCGAGACCGCCAGCGGAGCCGTTTGGAAAAGAATGGATACCGGCGCATACAAGTTCTTCGGTAAAATTTGGTGGCTGTGGGGCAACAGGCGAATTTGGAATATGAGATGATATGGAAGGTGAAAACGGGTGTTTATCTCGAAGGACACTTAGAGTTTCAGCTGAGTCCGTAGCCATGCAGTCGTTTGAAAACAATAATTTCGCAGCAGCTTTTACGTTGCCATCGGCAACTTTATTTTCTACGAGTTGGGTATAGTTAGGGACTCTGTGGCGAAATGATGTGGTGGAAGAAAGATCTTGTGATATAATTTGGTTAGTACAGTTATTTTTAATGGATTGGGTGAGGCTGATAGAATTGTTGTGATTCACTGAAAGATGAAGAACTGAAAACGAGAATGTTAAAAGCCGTTCCCAGGACTCCAAGTTGTTCTCTGACACAGTTTTGGCCACACACTCTGCGAGACTACGTGCTACACAGATGCGAGCTCCTTGTGGTATTCGTTTAATTAGTTTACAGTTATTTTTAAGTATTGAAAGTTTCCTCGACAGGTCGGCAACCCTCGTAGAGTCCCCAGTGGCAGGACTCGGGTAGATTGGCGATAGAATCGAACTGCAAGTTTGGGAAATTAGGGGGTGGCGGCGACTACGATGTATTGCGAGACCTTTTGGCCTTTATATGTTTTACCATCGGTGCAAAAGGGACACTCTATGAAGTTTACCGGTGTTGCTAGTGACGACATATTTGCAAACTTAATTAACTTCTTACTACTTCATTATTATTTACCCACAATAAATACCATATCAAAATAAATCTAACATAAGAACTAAAACATTTACACCAATATTTACACAAAAATGAAAAGTTAAAAATGTCAATGTACTCGTATGTCAAATCATACAGATGTCAATAAACGGAGCATGCGTATTCGGCGTGTCTGGAGACAAAAGCGGCGCTGATTTGCTCTGCAAGTGACTTGTTTTGGAAACCATGGCATTAAAACAAGTAAAAACTTATATGTAAACAACAAGTGATACTCATATTTAAATTTTTGGTTTATTCTTTTATTTTCACTAAGCCTACGTAACAATTTTTCCTGAACCATAAAATACGAATTGTTATGTACATTCTCTGAAGTTCTTTTTATCGAGGTATGTACTCCGTAATAGCAGGTCATATAACCTATTACGGAGGTACCCGTAAATGACCGCCGTAATAGGAGAACTTAATGTGTATTGAAAATCTTAATTCTGAGCTATCATAATTTGGATACATTAACAACGTATGCAACTTAGTTAAACTACAATCGTTTTTAGCTCAAAATTTGTAAAATTCGAGTCAATAGCAATACAAAAATTCTGCTAAATGGTAAACTGAAATCCACCTCTTTTTTTACTTTTCGAAGAAACCAACATATTGCAATCACAGTGTTTGCGATAAACAAAAGAATAAAAGAGATTTTGAAGTTTATCAAAGAGTATGATATGAAATTACCATAATTTATTAATGCTTAGCTAGGGGTTAAAATATAGACCGATCTGGCGAGCGTGAGCAAGGCAAGTGGGTGAGGATTGCGGGTGATGTGGCGTCCGATGCTGGGGTGCTGAGTGTTGATCGGCCGACGTCGTGTCTCCGCCCATCGCGTGATATTTGGCTTCTCTTATAGTTTTCACATTTTAAATAGGTTTTTTAGAGGATAAAACATACCACAGAAAAAGGTTTTTTAACCTACGAATCGTCGCGTGGGGTCTTTCAAAGCCCAGGGTTTGGAAAACTGCGAATTCTGACCACTTTGAATAAAAAGGATCACGCTTCAGGGTTCGCACCACTGAAACTCAGTCTGCGCGCGCGCGCTGTAAGATACAGATTTGTGATTCTACGCAAGGCTCTGAGAAACCCCACGCGACGATTGGCATTAGTAAATTTTTACTCTTTTAACTTAATAGTTTTTCTAAGTTGTAATGTTTATATTTATGTTTTTTCTTGTTTTAAAATATTTATTATATGTAATTAGTTGCAGTGTTTATAATTATGTTTTTTGTTCCAAAATTTTTATTGTTCGATGAAATTGATGATATACAAACTCAGCCTATTCAAGATGGTAAGAAGAAGAAGATGACGAGATAGTTTGCGCTGAAGAGGATGATGGAGAAAAAGTTGACTATAAAGATGAAGTCAGTGAACTTGACACGGAATCCGGACAGGAATATGAAGGAGACAATCATCAAGAACGAGTTAATCCATCAGTGAATCCAAAGAAATGGTCGGGGTCACTTAGACATATAAATAATAAAATAAATAAATATGCGCCAGACAACACACCTCTCGTAATGGTCTCGAAGTAGGGATTAATATCCCTGTGTCACGAGGTACCACACAAGGAAATCAGCCAGGGGCGTCTCCCAGCACACCCAGACCCGAGTCAATTCAGAAAAGATCGTTTCCTGAATTGACCCGACCGGGAATCGAACCCGGGACACTAAGGAAATCGAGGCGAGAAACCGTGCTACAGCGCACTACGCCAATCGTGTCGTCGTACATAGAAAATTTTTATATATTTTCATGAATTTTAGTTCATTTATATTTGATTTTCAGCTTTAGTTCGTTGATTTCTAATGATTATATAAAAAGAAGAAGTTGTCCTTTGTTTTTTAACTCACTTCAAAAAAAGGAGGAGGTTCTCAATTCGACTGTATGTTTTTTTTTTGTTTATTACCTCATAACTTTCGACTGGGTGAACCGATTTTGATCATTTTTTTTTTATTTGAAAGCTAATTTGGTCTAGTTTAGACAGTGGCATCCTTGAGAAAACCATATAAGTCTTAAATCTAGATAAACTATATGCGCGACAAATGTACGAATAACTTAATATCACGCCAACCGATTTGCTTCTTTTTTTTTATTGAAAAGAATATACTTCAAGGTTAGTTTAATGAGAGTTTGGTTAGGTTCTGATTATGGGATCCAGGACAAAGTAACGGAACTCTTCAATTCTTAGGAGCAAATGAACGATACTTTTTCGACCTATAAAATAAACAACACCGACTCCAGCAATAACAATAATTGTACCTTCATGACATTACCGTATAAGTTTTACAAGAATACGCAATTTATTTTTTACTTTTCAGTGTCAAAACACTTGCCTTAACTGGCCGTCCAGAGTGGGGCGTTAGAGCGGAATACTCGCAGGGTGGAAGTGAAACATGCATAAGTCGCGAGTTGGTGGGGTGGATTATCCACTCCGTAGAAAGCGGTGTACACCTCTCGACACCCTGAGCCGTTCACGACCATGTTGCTGCCTTTGCTGACCCTATGCGTCAGCACGTTTGGGTGGCCCATTTAGTGAGTGGCTAGTCACCGTCTGCCAGGAGAAATAACATTGAGACATTTTGCATGGCAGACGTCCGTTGTCTCAAGCAATAGCCCGTATACAAGTCCACTAAACAATTCACCTCCATAGCCCAGTTTTTACTTTTTAACATTTTGGCAATAGTCCTTGCATCTGCTGGGTGTTGTCTTTAGGTATTTTATCAATATTTATCTAGAGACAAAACTCAGCAGATGTACACATAACAAAGTAGATTAAATGGTACCAAAAAGGCCTCTACGTGTTGGCTTCGGCCCCACGCAAGCCTCAAAGGACCGGGTCCCCATCGGCCCGTGAATTTTCCAAGTACTAACATAATCATAATAATAATCATTTATTTACTCACCATAGTAAAAATATACAGTGGTAAGAGTACAATGAGAACAGTAAGTACAGTTTGATTATGGTGGGCTGATACCTGAACTAGGCCGGAGCCTGTATCTCAGGATATCAGCCCTCCACCTCTAGAGAACAGTTCAACGCTATATATCTAATGACAAAAGTATGAGACAATGATTCAAAATTTTCGAAATCGAAGTATTAATTAGTAAATCTTATCTAAAGAAATAAAACTGGAAGTGCCTGCTTGTATATTATTGAATGTGTGTGTGTTCGTGAGTGTATTTGTGTGTGTATGAGAAGTTAGTAGTGCGTGAGAATAATGAGAGCGAGTTGGTATGGAGTTAGGATGGAAAGGAATGTGCGTGATTGTGCATTTCGTTTGAGTAATTTTCATTTCAGTTGAGGTTAGTAACATGGATATGCTTCTCGGTACCGATGTAGTTTACAGCACATAACTGGTTGTTTAAAGAAGATTAAGATTTCAATGTTGCTGTGTTCATTCTGATAATGTTGTACCTATGATTGAAAAACCTATATAGAAAAGGAGCCAAGTAAAGTAATTGGCGTTGAGCAAACTTAGTTCTTACGGTGGGGGTTGGGGTGCGGTAGCGTCTTTTACCCGTAGGAGCTTGCGCCACATCGACAGTTGACGAACAGTGAACAATTTTGTTTCCTTGTATAATTTATCAGAGCTGTAACGCCTAGGCTTGCGATGCATAACCTTGATGATGGCTCTCTGAGCTCTTTCCAATTCTATGAGATGGGTAACGGCTGCGCCACCCCATATGGTTATACAGTACGATAGGATGGACTGGCAAAGGGCAAAGTAAATATTTGTGGCCTGTTTTAGGTCAGTGGCATCTCGAAGACTCCTAAAGATGGTGAGAAGTCGTCTAAAAATGATATAATTCGTATAATTTTAACCTACTTTTACCTACCCTTTAAGCCTTTACCCTTTTTTAAGCCTTTACCCTTTTTTATTCTTGGAGTAGCCCAGTCACTGAATTTAAATATAAAGTTATCAACTGTCACTTTGTTTTTGAAAATATGGTGTACAATGTATAAGATTGAACAAATCTTCATACTGATCATTTATGTTCTGGGCTTGGTGTGTTAAGTAAGTAAGTTGATTGTTTATGTTGCTTTAAAAATCTCTCTCTTTAAATTTCTCCATACGTTTCTTAGTAACTGGTCTCAAAATGATATCCACCGATTAAGGGACATGAAGGCGCTTAAATTTGGTTAACAGACCACAATGTGCTGATTTAAAAAAAAAGTTTTTTCCTTATAAAACATTTTCACGATAAATTGGATAATTCCAAGCAGGTAGCTGATGGCGCAGTGATTCTAGTTGTTTGGTCAAAAATATTAAATAAATTTAATGGTTTAAAAATATTCAATAATCTAAGTGAGGTTTGAGAAGAGCCTAAGATATCTACATTAAAATCACCACATACAACCACTTTCTTGTTTGATTTACATACTCTCTTTAAAACTCCTTCCGAAATTTCTTCAAACAGTCAATAATCCGCAGATGGTGTTTTGTACACACAAACAATAATAATCCGCTCTAACTCTGCACATCAAATTTCAATAGTTTGCTCAATTCAGAATTTGAGAGTGCTACCACATCTTTGCGTTCTTTATACTTTAACTACTGCTTATACTTAACTAGCAATAATATTAGTACTTTAACTTATTGTACATTTTGTGCAATGATATAGGTAGTTGAAGTAAATTTATCACTGCGAATGGCTACAAGCCACTGTTCTAATTAGTATTTATCTCCCGTGGGGAACTTATGCCCTCCTGTTTTACTGGCACACATAGGCACTGCACAATACTATGACCTTTAAAAAAATCCTATATTAATAAATAAACCGAAGAAATGATCGATAATCAGACAGTTGATTTGACCAGACGCTACAGTGCTGCTATCTAACGTAGGCCGCTTCTGAAAACCCTCATTCCAAATCCACGAAAATTGAAATTCCTGAAACGATATGCCCGAAAAAGAAAATACCTAGCAACCTACCTACAAACAATATACCTAGCAATATACCTATTTCTTACATATCACGTTTACGTATGTATGTAGGTAGTTACAAACCTACATTGGCTGACACCGACTCCAACAATAACAATAATTGTACCTACATTATATTATTGTATCACAAGTTTTAGAAGATTACGCAATTATTTCTTTGCTTTTTAGTGCTTTGTTTTGGAATAGTTTTTTTTGAAGTTGGTTTTTTTTTTGTTAAAATTTTTGTTTATTTCTTGATTTTCAGTGAATAGTTCTTATTCATTTTATACATCGAAAAAGTATCGTCAAATTGCTCCTAAGAATTAAAGAGTTCCGTTACTTTGTCATGGATCCCATAATCAGAACCTAACCAAACTCTCATCAAACTTCCCTTGAAGTATATCCTTTCGAATAAAAAAAGAAGCATCGAAATCGGTTGGCGTGATAATGAGTTATTTGTCCATTTGTCGCGCATATGGTTTAGCTAGATTTAAGACTTATATGGATTTCCCATGGATGCCTATGTCAGAACTGGACCAAATTAAAATGGGACTACACGGGCAGCATCAGCTTTTAAACAAAAAAAGAATTATTAAATCGGTCGGCGTAATATTAAGTTATTCGTCCATTTGTCGCGCATTTTATCTATCTAGATTTAAGACTTATATGGATTTCCCATGGATGCCACTGTCAGAACTGGACGAAATTAAAATGGGACTACACAGGCAGCATCAGCTTTCAAATAACAAAAGAATTATCAGAATCGGTTGGCGTAATATTGAGTTATTCCTCCATTTGTCGCGCATTTTGTCTATCTGGATTTAAGACTTATATGGTTTTCTCATGGATGCCACTGTCAGAACTAGACCAAATTAAAATGGGACCATTAAAAAAGCACCAGCTTTCAATTAAAAAAAGAATGATCAAAATCGGTTTACCCAGTCGAAAGTTATGAGGTAACAAACATAAAAAAAAACAGTCGAATTGAGAACCTCTTCCTTTTTTTGAAGTCGGTTGAAAAAGACAGTTGACGGCAAGAATTGTAAACTAAATTTCTTCCAATTAATTTAACTTTATAAACACCAATTTCTACCGACCTTCTCTAGTTATCTGTGTGTTACCTTAAATGAAAATTACTTACGATAATTCCCGAGAATAGACTTCTTTTTACATACTTACTCTCTCTATTCTTACGACAAACATCGTCACAATAATCAATCCAACCATTCTCATGTTGCATAGCAATTCTGGAACATCTTTCTAGATTTCATACAGAATTGTGTATTCTATGTAACTGCTATAATGTGCTAACACACGCGCTCACACGCGTTTCTCCCCAACTTGATGGTCTTCAGCGATAGGGTTGTCGAAGCAGAAGCAGCTTGATAGTGAATTATGCCACGGGGGGTAAAACCAGACGAAACTTGGTCGCTGGGTAAACTAGGTAAACTTACTATAATAGAATATTACTAGAGAAACAAAGTTTTATTCACAATCCAATCATTGACTAAATGATATTTACGAGTATATACACAGTTCAGTAAAAATTAAAAAGAAAAACCTAAATTTAAATAATAAAACTAAAAACTACTTAGAAAATTTTGCCCCTGCGGTAAGGTGCCCAAGATGCTGGCAGCATTCCCCCGTTGGATGGCTAGGCTCACACGTTGCGCTAGGAATGTACCAGTTCTTGGGTCACCAGTGAAAGTATTCAGTCTTCTAGACAGTATTTTAATGAGGTTTTGTGCACTTGGACCCCACGGACCGAGGGTTTCGACTCCGAAAGGCACAAAAGTGTACCCTGATCCTAAGTTCAGGTACTTTTGTGTCTTTTTATGTTCGGCCGCTTCAGCCGCCGCGCCTGCCTGTTTGCATTTTTTAGGAACATGGGAAGGGGCCAGCGTGTCGACGCAGGTCGCATCCCACACCAGCGATCGGCCCATGCTCCAAGGAACGAGTGTCATCCCGTCCGGTCTCTTACCTTCGTCACGTACGATTCCTTGCGGCTCTAACATAGCCGGTACGTTAACGGAGGCGAGGGCCCGACGAATGACATCGTTCAAGGCGGCGTGGCGGGACAAACGGCCTGCACTCCTAGTACATGATAGGCCGTGATGTCCTAGTGAGTCAACCTCAGTACCACAGGGGCAGGTGTGTGATACGCACAGCTCGACCCCGAGGCGCAAACCCACTGCCACGCGCAGTGTATTAGGGTCGAGGCAACTTCCCGTATTTGTACTGGGGTACGCATTTAGCCAGTGGCCGGACTCCTTGCACGCTCGGAGCCTGAGCTGCATAAAAGCAAACCTCTGTGTGCAGCACTGCAGATAATTTCATCCCAACTTCTTTGCAAGTTGGGGCACGAGGGAATTTGGTTAGGCCGGGCCATTTGCCAAACTTTTTTAGCGTTGCCTAGTTCGTAAATTTCTGACGCCGGGACGGAGCGGGAAATAATTTTTTTGGTGAGGTCGAAAGTGCTGTAGGCAGACGATAAAAAAGCTGGAAGTGAAACACTGGAAATTTTGCGTATGCCTAGACCTCCATATCTTAAGGGGAGAGAGGCTTGTGTCCAGGACGATTCACTTAATTTAATATTGAGGACAGTCTCTAAAGAATTTCTGATAAGCTTGTCTATTGAGCGAGGAAGATTTTGATTAGTCCAAACAGGGGTTGATCGGAGGAGGTAAGTGAACTTTGGAATGAATAAACAAAATCTCAAGATGAATAATGCCGAATGGGGGGTGATCTTCACTAGGCGGTCGGAATTTTCTTTAAATTTTGTGATAGTATCTTCTATAAAATTTGGAAATGAATTTGGAAAAATTGGGGCCCCAAGGAGACACAGGGAAGTTTTGCCAATAATTTTGATATCTTTTGCCAAAAGGTTAAAAATTTTAATTATCATGTCTCTGTTTTGTAGCTTTTCTGGAAGGAAATTACTTGTTTCTTCTATTCCTTTTCTTTGACAGTGGGAAATAAGCTGCACATGGTTGGACTGCATCAGTTTCTTGTTAACTTGGCAATGTCCAGTATAATGGACGTAGATTTTTCAGGGAACTGAAGCTGGTAGATTTTTTCAGGTATTTTTCCTAGGGTCCCTTACAAGCCAGAACCAGAATCTGTGACGGCGTTACGAATCAAATTAAAAAAAAACCTGTCGAAGGGTTAACCCTTTTAACCACCCGCTTTTATTTAAACTTTAATCATGCGTTTATAATTTTATTTTTGAAATATTGATGGTTTCGACGTGGTCATCGGTGGATATAGTTGTTTATACCTAACGAAATTGTTCACATTCCAATGTCATCGAAAATTGATTGATTTGCCAAATCTCGTTCGGATTGCACTCTTGTATCATACGATTGTCCTGATAAAAACTAATTTCAATACATATTTATCCTTTAAATCCTCGATAAATATGAATGAAGTGATAAAAGAAAATATATATACTAGAACTAATCGAGCTACTATTCAAATTCAAGTCTCTACAACAATGAAGCTGTTGGTGATATTGGCTGCTCTAGTCGCAAGTAAGTATTGTTGGCATTCATTTATAATGATGTACGAGTATATGTCGTCTTTCAACGTCGTTGACCATGACATCCTTTTAGCAATGCTCGCTCATCTATGCATCACTTCACATGCATTCAACTGGTTTTCATCTTATCTTCGTGGACGGCAACAGGCTGTGCGTATTGATCATGCTGTTTCTGAGTGGAGCAACCTGGATTCCGGAGTTCCACAAGGAGGAATATTATCCCCACTTCTATTTTCAGTTTTCATCAACTTTGTGACTCATACCCTCTGCAGCTCTTACCATCTTTATGCGGATGACCTTCAACTGTATGTAAGACTGACGCCAATGGTTTTGACGAAGCTGTTTGCCTACTCAACAACGATCTTCAACGTTTGCACGTTTGGTCCATTAGTTACGGCATTTCAGTAAATCCGTACAAGTGTCTGGCTATTGTGATAGGCACTCCGCGACAGCTGAGTAACCTTAGAACTGATGGCTCTTCGTCATCTTATAATGGCACTATGATTCCGTTCAGCCCCTATGTTAAGAACCTAGGTTCTAGGTTGTATAGGCCTAGGCCTATACATGGATAATTTCCTCAGTTGGGATAAACAAATTAAGGAAACAAGCAGAAAAGTTATCGCTACCTTACGCTCTTTGTTTAAATAAAAAAAATCTTCAAAAAAAAATTTCTGGTCCAAGGCCCTTGTGATGCCTCATATAGACTATGTAAACGTGTGTTGTTCCAACTTGTCCCAGGCGCTTCTCGATAAGCTCGAACGCCTAGTTAATAGTTGCATTCGCTTCATCTTCAGTGTGAGAAACTATGATCATATTTCTCCGTTCCGCTCTCGGCTGAAGTGGCTTAAAATCAGACAACGAAGAAACTTTCGAACGCTATGTTTACTATTCAATATTCTTAAAAATCTCGATGTTCCGGAATACCTCAAGTGTAATTTTAAATATAGAAGTGAGTGCAGCTCGCGTAACCAATGCTAAAATACTTTTTTCAAACTTTAGACTCCTTCTCATCTGTCCCCGCACGTGTCCGACTCCTTCACTTTGGCTGCTAATAGGTTATGGAATTTGCTTCCTAACAAAATGAAAATGTCTACCAGTAAATTTGCCTTCAAAAAATCCGTTCACAATCTTTTCTTACAAATACCCTAATTTGTATAATTTCTATATAACCCAATGTTATCTCTTATATTCAGCTCATCAATCATATAATCATTCCGAGACAAAGTTTCATGTGTTTATAAATAGCTATAATTTTTAATATGTATTCTTATGAATATTCAATATGTAGGTATATATTTTATGTAAGTAAACTGTTCCTTTTATTTCAATTACGCTTGATTTTACAAACCCCGCCGTAAAGATTTCTGCTTCGCCTGGTGGTTGACTGGTAGACAATGCCTTAAGGCATTTAGTCCGCCAATTGTACTTTTTCGTGCAATAAAGTATAAATAAATAAATGTCCCGACAATCAATAAATTTAGGTACTTAGGAAGTATCAAGATGCATGCCAACTAGTGGGTACTGTTTTTGGTCAAATATTATATTCTTAATATTATATTAAGAAACTGATTGACTGACACAACAACCGACATGCCATTGTATTAAAGGGATTTTAAATGGTTTATCATTGTTATTTGTTTAATCGAACCTTTTGTATACTTAGCTGTTAAAATATATCATAAAGTCTGAATTATGTTTGTTAGGTTTTATAAAAAAAATAAAAAATAAGATAAGATGTAACAAAAACAGAAACCACTAAAGCAGAACCTATGTCAAATATATTTATTATTAATTATTTTGATAATTAACTAACTTTTCTCAAATAAAAGGAATTACTTTCATTGAAAACATTTGAATGATTCAAATAATTTCAGTTAGCGCCGGTGGCGCCATACCCTCGGTCCCTCGGGACAACAGCCACTACGTAGAAGGAGAGAGCCGTTACATCTGGATGCCTGATGGTGAAGGCGAACTGCATCTGGTAGATTTGGAGGAGCCCGTGGACGAGGTCGCGGCACACCCCAGGAATGGCGCTAACAACCAATACTGGCTTTTTTCAAGGTACCAATATACACTTTGATTGTCAGATGCATCTGATGGGTCTCTAGGGCTTTACTTTATGCCAGCTGTACCAGAATGGCTGATACGTAGATATTGGTAATTCCCAGATTCGAAAAATAATAATAAAGAGCTCTAACTTATTTTATAATGTTAATTTTATTTTATTAATCTTTAAACACAAAAATGAAATTCTGAAAAGTTAGACATACTGAATTATGGATGAATTTTGTAAGTTCTGAAGATATGTTTAAAGGTTGCACTAATCGTTATTTCTTTAACAGGCAAAACCAGAACAGCAGGCAAGTTCTTGTACACAACAACATCAACAGCGTGAGGAACTCTAACTACCGTGCCAACCGCGGCCTAGTGGTCATCGTCCATGGATGGCGTAACAGTGGAACCACTGGAATGAACAACGTCATAACATCCGCTTTCCTCGCTGTTCAGGACGTGAACGTCATAGTCGTTGACTGGAATCGACTTGCTAATGATCGGTACGACACCGCCGCGGCCGGTGTACCTGGTGTAGGTCAACACCTCGGTGACTTTTTGGTGTGGCTCATCAACAACGCAGGCGGTAACTGGAACAACGTGCACCTAGTTGGCTTCAGTTTGGGTGCTCACGTCGTTGGCAACGCCGGTCGCCGAGCTGGTGGACGACCATCAAGAGTAACAGGTACAGTGAATACTTCACAAAATTGTTTAACCGTTTATACAGACACATTGCCCAGAAACTCATCAATCTTTTGTAAAGAAAAACTTGAAGGGAGTTAAATCGAGGTCTTATACTTGTAACAAAGCATTTTACAATAAGTGTGTGTATTTATGACGACACTAAATTAGGGCTTGTTAACAGGTTTAGATCCAGCTGGTCCGCGATGGGGAGGAAATGGTAACCGTCTGCAAACCAACGCGGGACGATACGTCGAGGCCATCCACACCGATGGCCGTGCATCTGGTATCTTTGACCGCAGCGGTCACGCTGACTTCTACCCCAACGGCGGCAGACACCCGCAGCCAGGATGCAGTGCTACCAACACCCCCTGCTCTCACGGCCGTTCTACTGATCTGTTCGCATCCAGCGTAAGGCAACACAACCGCTTCGTAGGAAGACGCTGCAACAACTTGAGTGAAGCTGAAATTACTGCTTGCAATGGAGGGAACTTCCACATGGGCAACGGCATTTTCAACAAAAATGGGTGCGTATTTATTTCGTTTGAGCCACATAGGTTTTACGGGAACACCCAAAAATTCTGAAACATGTAATTCCGAATATCATTATTCCGAATTTCAAAAATCCGAATTTCATAATTCCGAAACAACAAAATTCCTAGTATTCAAAAGCACGAAAGTTATTTTTCCGAAAGTCACAAATTCGATATTACAAATTTCCGACTTTATTCGCTTTAAGCTTCCGAAGAATTGAAAATCTGAAGTTTCATTTGTCCGTAAAATGATATTTCGAATTTAAAAATGCCGTAGATTCATTGCAATTATTAAATGAAAATTTACATCAAAAATACGATTTACATATAAAATTAAGCAGAAACTCTACTCTGTGTAAGTGTAATTCAAGAGCCCGCTTAAAAAGCCACTATTGGTTAGGTTAGAACTGTGACCACATCGCACGAGCAGAGTGAGCGTAGCGAGCGTGCCGAGGCAGCGGCCGGCGAGTGCCAGAACGGAATTGTCGGCAAAATAACTATTCTGCTAAAAAAATATTTATGTATGTATTTTTGTTACAGGAACGGCATCTTCGGGCTCAGGACTTTAGGAAATTGGCCCTTCTAATCATCTTCGCGTCACCATTACATCTGAATTTGAATAACCTAAATTGAATGCAAATAAATATTAATGAATAATATTCTGTTTTATTTTAGACATTGAAAACATGAACTTACTCAGCCTACCTTAGCTTACCTTAGCTTACTTGGTTAGTTGTCGCTCGCAAGGAATGATTTGCGCGGCGACTGTAGAATTATGTTACATTGTATTTATTTTACTAAGTTTCTCAGTAAGTGAATTGTATTTTAATCTTACTGGAGGATGTATGTGTTTATGTATGTTTGTTACTCTTTACAGTAATACAGCTTATACATTAGAATAACACATAGGCGACAATTTATACATGTTACAGAAATTAAGATTACTCGGGCGAATTGACAATAACATTTTACCGGTGAGGAATCGGACCAATATTGTTAGGGTTAAAAAAGTCAGACATCTCAGCTATGTGGTATTTCGTTTTGATCCTTACTTCCCGTGACACTCTGTATAAATTATTAGTCGGGTATCGGTTAGGCTACTCTGTACACTATTCTGTATTAGTGATGTGTATTGTAGGTTTTACCCTTCAAAGACACCGGATCCTCACAAATCTCAAAATAAGTCTTGTTTGTGATAGTGATGCTTTCGTGAGGAGCAATAAACGATTGCTTGTTTCTCAATTATAGAAAGCAGAGATTCAGCCACTTGAAGTTGACACGATAATGCTTTTTCGTAAATTGAGGTGGCGAGATTGATCATTTTATAATAGAACAAATATTGTATTTACAAATAGGAGAGCGTCGTAGCCTAGTGGTTCAGCACCCGAACTCAGATCGTGGATCGTGTGGTCCCGAGTTCAAATCTGGCTGTTCATTGTTGAATATCCGACTTACACTCCGGTGATGGAAAACATCGATAAAATGCTCATTCCGTACTTTTTACCTACGTATTGGTGAACGTAGTCTTACACCAAAACAAAAACATGTCAACGACATTGCCTCTCCAATACGATTTTTTTGTTGAATTTTTTTGTGAAACCACTTGGTGGTTTTTGTTCCTGGTTCCCACTGATTAGATATGAACACAGAAAAGTATGAGTGTACAAAAAAAAACCAAATCAACCCGGATAACGGCGGTAGGCTTACCACCTACCACGTTGGGTTCTAATACCATTGGTAATAAGTGGGCTTCTGAGTGTTTCGTTCACCATGACGACACAGTCATTTGCCTCTCACTACCCCGTTTGGGATAAGGTCGTGCTAGTATGTATGTGTTTCATTATGTGTCAATACGAAAGGTTGGACTATGTTTTGTAAGTATTGAACAGTCAAAGTTTTGCATCCGAAGATCGTAAATTTATTTTCTTTCTTTTTTTCAAACACGAAATTGCTCTTAGTCAAAAGCTAGTCGTCCTGGGTTCCGCTGGGCAGAACTGCTAGTAGAATTTATTCGCTGACAAATTACTATAAATCTTTAAGTCACTGCTGTGAACATCTCATTTTCCAACATACGCAAACGGTTTATAATCTGAGCAAGTTTACTAAGGAACCCTCAGCTGCGCACGATCAAATTGATGGCTTTGATGAGTTTAATTTATCTAAATCGTTCCAACATTTTCATTGATTTCATACCAGATCCGAGTAATGACATAAAGTAACTTTTTGGCATATTTTAGTTTCCACTAGCACTGCTTCCTGTGATTCCATTCGTGTTGAACCTATTTCAATATTTGAGGAGTTTTTTTTTTTATCTGCTTTAGGTCATGTAATGTCACTTAAGTCACGGATCGTACCAAAAGAGTTAAAGAAAATTGGTGGTAACAAGCTGCCTTTTTTTTCGTTTAATGACATGAACCTGATTTGGGGTTTGGGTAACTTTGTATGGAGCCGTAGCGTTATTTTTTTTTATTAGCGGCCAGCAATAATTGTATCACTCAAAGATAGAAACTGGAAAAATTCGACCTGGTCCTGGGACTCAAATTCTTCTAGTTTCTATCTTTGTGTAGTAAACAGAGCATTGTTTAATGCTAAAAAATAAAAATTCACTTTATTTAATCACTGTTTTATAACGTATTCGTGTCCAGTACAATAACGCGTTTAGGGCGGTGCTGTAGCTGCCTCGTTTTTGCAGTGCCTCGGGTATGTTTGCGGTAGCGAGCACAGATTCTTTTCATGCCACCATGCGCAAGAGATGTGCATCCCTGGTGCGGAGAGTGCGGGCCAGCTCCAACACTATTTTGTCAATGATTGCTGACAGACTGGACTGCAGTTATGTGAGGAATTGCTCGATCAGACACACATCAAGCTGTGGCGGTGTAGGAATTTTTAATTTTTGAATGTCTTTTTTTAAATTTTATGTTTAAATCGTTAATTGTGAATTTTGTGTTTTTCATTATTTTATTTTTAAATTATTTCAATGCATTGTAATTTTTATTTAACTATATTATGTTTTTGATTGATAATTGATTGACATGTAAATGTGTAAGCCTGTATGGACCCTGTTGTTGTCTGAAATAAACTTTTTTTATAGCACCCTATCAAAGAAACATATCTGAGTGTTCAGAATTGTTCTAAGTGATATCGGAGCCGAGATATGATTTCTTAAAATATATTTTTTTGCCACAGTTCCACTAAAACAAAAGTTCTGCTATGTTACTTTATGGAGCTAATCTCACCTATAGTTCTTGCAAATCACGAGTGCGCGTGAATCTAACGAAATTGAACTTTATTGTTCGGTATTAAGAGTGTCGGCACGCGCGCTCGTACAATGATTGTACTAAGACACCAACTACTACTAATCACGAAAAACGACCTTAACGTCAATGATATCAACAAGACATTTTCTAGTAGTCCATATGTAAATAGGAGGTATTGATTCTTATCCTTCGATATTAGAGACATTACATGGGAAAAACACCTAAAAGTCTTTTTACCCACAATATGAGTACAAGAAAAATATTGCCCTATATTGCACCTGGCCATTGAAAACTAGCCTTCTTAAATACTAATTGCGTTGCATGTTTATAACCAGTATTAAGGATTATAAATAAGGCCGCTTTTTTACCTTTTCCTTGGGTATGGATCAAGTTCAATTGAGTAGTTAGTTAAAAATACAATATCGTATATCTCAGCTCCGATATACTTTAGCTATAATATATGCCCCCTATAAAGTTTTTTACCTCAATATGTCCTTTCATATTAATAAGATTTGGCGAGTAGCCGCGAAATTTCAAAAATGACGCCAACATTACTAATTCCCCTTTGTTGCCAAGCCAGTTTTTATAGTCCTAAGGGTAAATGGAAAAAAAGGTTTGAGAACCTAGAGAACTTATCTTTTTGCCCTAATAACGCTGATGATATATTTTATTTTAACACACAGCAGGGTTAGACTAAATGTCACTCGTATAGACACTACCGTAAGGTTACATTCAGTAGATCGCCTTTATTAGTTAGCCCAACACTCGTATCACATAAACGGCGGTTAAGCCGTAAAATACAGCAGTATTGCCTGCGTGTACAGTAATACCCGTGGATATAATCCTAGGTGCACTGGTGAATTTACAGAAGCTTTGTTTATAGAGATAGCGAAGTGAGTTACTAAGCTTCCTCATTAGTAATTGTAAACATTAGTTTTTTGAATGAGAATGATGTGTCTGATCCGTAACATCAGTTAAAAGTTCAAACTCAAAGGAGCCTCTGCAAATGTAACTCTGTAAAAATGAAAAGGGCAGGTATCCATGTGAGAACTGCTCCACGTTGATCGCTTCGGAATCGGTTTCTTAAAAACATCCTCAGAAACAGGATGTACAGTAGCCTTAATTATTACAATCCCTTGTGACTTGTCAAGTTGGTACCCTAAAATGAGCGTAGCGAGTAATTTTGTAATTATGATCTTTCATTTCTAGAAAATGATAATATTTAATAGCTCGTCTATCTCAAATTTAGCACACTGCGTGCAGGTGATAGACAAAAAACAAGAACTAGAAATAACTGGATTTAATACCTTCTCGTTTGAAAATCATCGAGGACTTCTACTAGATATCAGATTCTTAAGATTCAGTTGACAGAAATGATATTTCGAGTTTTCTATAAAATAGATACCTTAAATAAAAATTATTCACGTTAGTTCCCGAGAGCAGACTTCTTTTTAGACACTATATCTCTCTCTAATTTTTGCGATAAAAATTGTCATATAATTATCAATCCAACCATTTTCATGTTGCATAGCAGTTCTTGAAATATCTGTGTAGATTTTTAAGAGAATTGTGTATTCTTCATGTAACTAGTATGATGGGCTAACACATACGCCTTCCTCCTGAACTTGTTATTCTTCAGCGACAGGGTTGTCGAAGCAGAAGCAGCTTGAGAGTGAATTATGCCACGGGGGGTAAAACTTGACGAAACGTGGTCGCTGGGTCAACTGGGTAAACTTACTTAAAACCACGTATTTTTTCATAAACTTTATTCATAAGTTCAAAATATAATTCTTACTTAACCAAACCCGATATTATCCGGGACATGTACCACAATTCCTGCAGTTACCAGTTACCATAGTTAGGACTGCGGTTGGTGACACGCTTCCTTTCCCTATCACCGTTGGAGTACACCAAGGCTCCGTGCTTAGTCCGTTTCTGTTCAGCGTACTATAAGACGTTCTGTCAAACCGCATCCGAGACCACCACGAGCAGCCACCCTGGTTGCTTATGTATGCTGATGATATTGCGCTAGCAGATTCAGACAGGGGACGGCTGGTACAACGGGTGAATAAGTGGAGGAATTCACTTGAAAATGGCGGTCTGAAACTTAATGTGACGAAGACGGAGTACATGGCCTGCAACACCACAAATCCCCAGTCCGTCCGCATAGGCGTTGACGTGGTTGAGCGCACGGACCGTGTCAAATACCTGGGATCTGTGTTAAGCGCGTCCAGGGACATCGACAGCGACGTCAGAGCCCGAATTTCCGCGACTTGGGCCAAATGGCGTGAGGTGACTGGTGTCATTTGTGACCCCAAAATGCCGATCAAGCTGAAGGGGCAGGTCTATAAAACCATCATTAGGCCTGTCCTTTTATATGGCAGTGAAACATGGCCGTTCCTAGAGCGACACAAGCAGGAGCTGCGCGTCACGGAAATGAAGATGCTGCGGTGGATGTGTGGAGTCTCACGCAAAGATCGCGTGCGGAACACCCACATTCGCGGCAGCCTTCGTGTTCGTGACATCGTAGACAAGCTGCAGAAGTGCCGCCTTCGTTGGTATGGTCATGTCTCACGGAGATCGGCAAACTACGTGGGCAACAAATGTCTGGCCATGCCACCCCCACCAGGTACTGGTAGAAGAGGTCGACCAAAGAAGCGTTGGCTCGATGTCAAGGTTGACATGCGTGCCAACAGACTCGCCACTGAGGACGCATAAGACCGCGCGAAGTGGGCCAAGAAAATAAGAAAGGCGGACCCTGGGACCCCACACACCAGTGTGAGTTCACAACCGGGATAGACCGCACGGATGATGATAATGATGATGACCCAAACGATGATATCTAATATTATCTATAAGTTCAAAACAATGCTACAACATGTATTGTGTTGATTACCATGAGACCATGAGTTTGTCTGACACGTACCTAAACTACGTTAGTTGACTTCAGAAATTTGTATGCCATGTTGGTTCCATTTATTTATAAGCACTAGGGGCGCTGTACCGAAATCCCATAGAGTAACGTCAACGCGGACGCTAGCGGCTATCATTCGTGTAAGCTCATGGTAGACATACTCGTACCTACAGGTAGTTTTATTTATATTTCCCACGCCAGCTATCATATCTTTAACGAATATATGTGAAGTTTTTATAATAAAATTGCCATGTTAGGTAATGAGCTTACTAATAAATATCAGTTCTTCACTTGCATAGAACTTCAGTAGTTTTTCTATATTATTTATTTCTCGTAGACAAATTTTGCTGACTTAGGAAAATAATTAAAACGGATCTCGTTAATTAGATATCTTGACCCCTAGTTAACGGACAACTTAACTAGGGGTTTTCCCTAGATAACTTTGTTGCATAAAACATTTACCGTTGTGGTAAATGTTCTTCTCTTTGGAGGAATAAGTAGGTATAATTGCCAAGTCGTTCTCGTTAACGTATCAACGTGCAAGTGATTTATCTGATGCCGCATGATGCAAAAATATAATTAATGAGCTGTCCGTCAGCGGCTTCGCGTAGACTATTCTCCAGTCACAATAAAAAAGCCCCTATATCACGCCCTGATAATGTAGCTTCATATTGGTGAATGAATTTTTAAAATCGGTCCAGTAGTTTCGGAGCCTATTGAATACTAACAAACAAACAATGAAATATTTCCTCTTTATAATATTAGTATAGTTCACTTATCATATGGTTTGCGGCTTGCATATTATTCAATCAATCCTATCAAGTGGCAATATACTCATTAAGCTTAAATTATTATGAAAAGATTATTAAGTAGTGAAAATGCCAGAAGTAAAACTAATAGCACTGTCTGTCTTTTTGTATATTCAGATTCAAGCGGGTTGACTTCACTTCTTTTTAGAGGAATGATAACAAGGCGTTCACTTGCAATCATAGGCACGTAGACACAGAGCACATTACCATAAGCGGCTCGCAGTCAGCTATACTGACTCTGCATCTCTGTTAAGTCTTTGACACATAAAGACAAAAAAAAACACCTTATCCCCGCACAAAGCCTGCCGCTGCGAACGGACATGCGAACGTAGCGATCCACGCACTCGCATAGTGCATGGCATCTCTTCCAACGTTTCATCCAAACTTCACCTTGATCTTCATCGACAAGGTCGTGGAGAAACAGAAAACCAGAATATGAATTATGATTTATGAATTATTATCGTGGTCACTTCGTATGGTCGCTTTATATAATTGTTTATCCCTAATCGAATTATTCACATTCTTCTGGCATCAAAAAGTAATTGATTTGCCAAATCTCGTTCTGATTGCACTCTTCTATCATGATTGTACCTGATTAAAACTAATTTCAATAACAATATTTATCCTCTAAATCCTCGATAATTATGAATGAAGTGATAAAAGAATACATAAATACTTAAACTGCGAGCTGATATCCAAAGTCAACTCTCTACAACAATGAAGCTGTTGGTGATATTGGCTGCCCTAGTCGCAAGTGAGTATTCATCGGTATACATATATATAGAATGTCGGGACTTTGAGACTACCAAGATGCATGCCAACTACTGCATAAGGTTTGGTTATTGGTTTGATATTACAACGTTATTAAAACTGACTGACTGATTGACATGCCAAAACTACTGGTACTTGACATGCTATTATTCATTATAGGCCGATTTTGACGTATTAGTTAAAATTATGAGAAGGGTAAAATAATGTTATTTATTTGAAGGCAAACATACTTGCATACTTAGATGTTTTTATAATATTTTGACTAGGTTTACAATATTTTGTAAAAAAAATGGTGATTATAAGGATAGAAATGACAAAACCAGAAACTACTGAAACAATGTCACAAAGCCCAAATTTATAATTACCAACTTATTTCAATTGGTAAAAAGTACTTTCATAGTAATAAATGCATTACTATGAAAGTACTTTGAGCAAAAAATTATGTACATTTGAAAAACGACAGCGAACAATTTCAGTTAGCGCCGGTGGCGCCATACCCTCGGTCCCTCGGGACAACAGCCACTACGTAGAAGGAGAGAGCCGCTACATCTGGATGCCTGATGGTGAAGGCGAGCTGCACCTGGTAGACCTACAGGAGCCAGTGGACGAGGTTGCAGCGCACCCTCGGAATGGTGCCAACAACCAATACTGGCTTTTTACAAGGTGAATGCTAGTCATTTTTCATATCGGGTGTACAAACATACACTTGTTTGTTTGTAAATTTTTTGGCTTAATCAGACGGGTCTGATGGATTTGGAGTTTTATGAGATACCAGTTTAATCAGTATGGCTACATTCGCATGCAAATACACATAGTCTTGGATTTAGGTACACCCACACGTAGTAGATTTAGGTATTTCCCACTTTGAAAAATACTGATAAAGAGCTTGAACTTATTTGATTGTGTTTAATCTTTTAACACAACTTTGGAAAATCTGAAAAGTGAATCATAATTTACACATCTACTGGATTATGGGGTAATTTATCAACCTTAAGTTTTTTCGAGGTTAAACATTTATCTTCATTCTTCAACAGACAAAACCCAAACAACAGGCAAGTGCTTGTACACAACAACATCAACAGCGTGAGGAACTCTCACTACGCCGCTAACCGCGGCCTAGTGGTCATCGTCCATGGATGGCGTAACAGTGGAACTACTGCCATGAATAACGTCATAACATCCGCTTTCCTCGCGGTTCAGGACGTAAACGTCATTGTCGTTGACTGGAATCGACTTGCTAACGATCGGTACGACACCGCCGCTGCTGGGGTGCCTGGTGTAGGGCAACACTTAGGTGACTTCCTGGTGTGGCTCATCAACAACGCTGGTGGCAACTGGAACAACGTGCACCTGGTCGGCTTCAGCTTGGGTGCTCACGTCGTTGGCAACGCTGGTCGCCGGGCTGGTGGACGACCATCACGAGTAACAGGTATAATGAGTACTTCACAAAACTGCTTGACTGTATAGTTATAATCAAACCCATAAATCATAAACTTATCAATAAAGCCAAGGAAGCTGACGAGACTTTAAGAAATTCATAATCAAAGGGAGTTAAATGGGGTTGAGTGGGTATACATACATACATCCATACATACTATCACGCCTCTTTCCCAACGGGGTAGGCAGAGACCACATCTTTAGTGGGTATTCTAAAGTAAATTAGAATAAGTATGTATAGTGTAGTCCATTTTAAGTCACTGAATTAGGGCTTGTAAACAGGTTTGGATCCAGCTGGTCCACAATGGGGAGGAAATGGTAACCGTCTGCAAACCAACGCGGGACGATATGTCGAAGCCATCCACACCGACGGCCGTGCATCTGGTATCTTTGACCGCAGCGGTCACGCTGACTTCTACCCCAACGGCGGCAGACACCCGCAGCCAGGATGCAGTGCTGCCAACACCCCCTGCTCCCACGGCCGTTCTACTGATCTGTTCGCCGCCAGCGTGAGGCAACACAATCGCTTCGTAGGAAGACACTGCATCAACTTGTGGGAAGCTGAAATAAGTGCTTGCAATGGAGGAAACTTGCATATGGGCAACGGCATTTTCAACAAAAATGGGTACGTGTTTGGTTTTTCCCTGATACTGTGCCCCCCCCCCCCCCCCCCTACCATGAGTTCACCTCAAGTAAACTACGATAGTCAACCAAAGCAATACAGTACTATTCACTAGACGCCCAATTCCGAAATCTCTCACAAAAACTTGATAAAAGAAGCTAGCCAATGTCATCGGCGTTAACTCATCGGTAGGGGTAGGTACTGGACATAATAATTTCTCTTAATAATCCTTCTAACGGAAAAATAATTCCAACACCAGTACAACTATTTGTGGATGAAATGAATGGGTGCTATTAACACAAAGGAAATTTTACTTCAACAGCAATGTAAGTGATTTGGTCTTACATGATTGTATTTTTTTTTTCAGAAACGGTATCTTCGGGCTCAGGACTGGAGCGAATTGGCCTTTCTAATCCTTTTCCCTTCACCATAATATCTGCATTTGAAACACGTAAATCTGAATGAAAATAAATGAAATAAATAGATTTTTTTTTATTTATTTAAAATTATAGTGAATAAAGACTAAAAAACAAACTTAGCGATTCTGTATTCCATTATAGGCAACGTGTTATTCTATTCTGTTTATTGTTGCAGTGTTATTTTAGTGCGCTAAATCCTGTTTTGAGAAATTCTACAGTTTCTTAATTCAATACATCTTTATTGAAATAATCTTTACCAGTTCCTAACTTCGATTTGTAATTATTTTCCATTGATATAAACTAACACAGTATTCTTTACCATAATAACATGTTAACAACATAATGATTACGACTTTACCATTAGTGTCGAAATATTTACTCTCGAAGACCCGACAAGAAACACAGCTAGCATGTTAGTAGGTACGAAACTCTAACTACCTACGCTAGTACTTCTTCGTACTGGGTGGGGATCGAACCTACGATATTTGCCTACGATAAAGAACGCGTCTTTAATATCAGGTACGCCAACAAGCCATTCAAATGAAATAACAATCATTTACAATCAGTTACAAATACAAATGGTATACGCAAACGCATAATAATAAGTCAACGCAAATAAGTGGAATCGACAGCGGTCAACACAATGTATACAAAAGGTGCGTATCTTAATACTGAAGTAAGACCGAATCTCACAATACCGATGCACGGAAGACCGAAGACTAAAATCCCGAATGCTTATTTGACCGTATGTTCTAAATCCCGAATGTTTACTTGACCGAAAGTTTAAAATCCCGAAGTACTATGCTAAAACTGACTCATTTAAACCCGACTCCACGCAATCTCTGTCCTACCTACTACTAGTGTAATTCAGAGCCGCATAGGGACGAGGCGGGCTGAGGAGCGGGTAGCTGTGAGCAAGCCGCTGTCAGTGAGGCTGGCCGGCGAAGCCAGCCTACAAGCAGGAAATGCGTTGGTGAGCAAAAGCCATCGGCGACGATTAAGACTCGTGTAACTGCTGGCGCCCTGCAGCGCCGGAGCCATGACAGAAGACATTCATGCTGCATTGTTGCTGCTGGCAATTAATCCTATCTTAAGGGAATTTAAACTGTCGGTACTTTGAACTTTCGGTGTTTTGAACTTTCGGGATTTCGAACAATCGTATTTTAAACGTTGATATTTTAATTATCGGTCTTATGAACTTTCAGCATTACAATATATACCCAAACACAAAACATGTACAACACTGCAGTTTTATCGGGGCGATAAATGTGTCAGCTTGCATGTAGACATAGTATTTCAATAGCATTGTTTACACTCATACCAGAGTGATCCGATAAAATTGTCGGCAGCGACAAATATATCGGTCGTTCAACCGCGATTCAACGGTCGGATTATTACAGTGGAATAGGGTTTAGTATTGCGTGGTTCGCAGTTGCCGGGACGAAGCGGCGACTTGTTCCCCACCCATCGACCCGCGTCACTGCGGCCCGTGCTTGGCATTGCCGGCTGCGCAACAGTCAGAGCACTAGCTTATACGCAGAACAGACGTCCTGATCGGCCATCTTGTTTTACGAACATGGAGGGTGAAATAAATCCAGAAACTTTAATTCATCTTGTAGAAGAGAGGATTGTTCTGTGGGATAAAACAAGTGAAGAATATAAAAAGAAGGACTTAAAACTGACGGCGTGGCGAGAAATTTGCAACATATTAAAACCTGATTTCGTAAATCTAAGTGCACGAGAAAGACGAGATTTTGGTTAGTCCATATTTTTAAATATTTTATTTCCGGTTATAAGAGACACCGCCAACACGATTTCTGCTTCGCCCAGTGGTTGACTGGTAGAGAATGCCATTAGGCATTAAGTCCGCCAATTGTACTTTTTCTTTGTGCAATAAAGAATAAATAAATAAATAAATAAATATTCATATTCATTTATTACAGTACAGAAAAGTGGTTAAAAAGTGTAATTAAGCAATAATAATTAAATGTTTATTTGTAAATGATTTATTTCTATTGAACAGATCCAATATAAAGCGCATATGAGCGCACTAAAATAAATCTACAAACACAATTTCAGTCAAGTTCAGTCACAATTCAACTAACCAACGGAGAACAAGTGTACTCGAAACAACAATATTTGAAAAATCAAACGGTATAATAATAGTTATAAATTGTAAAAATACATCTGCATCTTTTAAATACATTTTTTACAGGTAAATTAGTAGCCAACAAATGGGGCAACATAAGAGACGCATTTTTCAGAGCAGAAAAAAAAGAACAAAAAAGAAGGAGAGCTGGTGCAAAGTCAATTAGGCCTTATATTTATAAACAGCAACTGACTTTTTTAGCAAAAATCAAAGAGCTTGGAAACACGTATGATTCTTCACCCACGCATCAAGATCATGCACCCACTACTTCTGCGGCACCTCAACCAATATCTACACCAAAATCATCGGTCCCTGCTAATAATAAAAAATCTAAACTTCACCTTGATAGCAAGATTCACGAAGATACTAAAGAGGATTCCCCACATTTATCTTTTTTTAAGGCCATTTTACCTTCAATAATTACATTTAATGAAGACGAGACTTTAGAACTTCAGGCAGATATTTTAGAAACAATACGAAGAATTCGAAAAAGACGCAAAGAGAATGCTAACGTTACAAAAGCACAGGCTAGTGTTGAAGATACGACCCAGGCCGCGACAGAAAATGAAGAGAGTATTCGAATCAAATACGAGAGTACGAGTATGTGGTAATTGTAGTCGTCCTAAGAGTTATTTTTATTCAATATAATTATAATTTACCAAAAATTCTATTGCTTTAATCCGAATTCTTTAGGTATAATATTCATAAAATTAATGTATTTTTTTTCATCCAAAACATACATTGATGCCGATTTAACCGCAGTTTGTTACTCAGCAGAAGTTAAATTCTGGCAATAAATAAAATACCTTGGATATTATTAGTACGGGACAGGACGGACAAGTGAAAGGCTTGCTGCTTGAGAACACACTGGCGTTTATTGGTGACAAACCGTTATTGTAGGTGGCGGGCGCAGCCACCATACTTATAGCTACATACGTAAGAGATATGAATAACACCAAAATAATATTCAGACTAAGTAGATAATTGTACCTACCGCTCATACTAATGTGTTCATACCTGCTCTCATCTCTAGTAAAGTACTTACTCGAAGCTCTCGACAGGTTGCAGCGGCGTATAATCGGAAACCCAGAGGAATCTTTATTGCAACTTAATCCGTCCTCATCTTTCCACTCTCATTCCAAGTCATTCAATGTCATGTTTGTCATAAAATGTGATATGTTTTATAATGAGAGCATCGTGGCCTAGGGGTTAACCAACCTCATGAGCCTTCACCTTGTCGTGACGGGGGTCTTACTACTGGCTGGTGGCAGCCGGGAGCCACTGACCGCCCAAAGGGGCACCCCACGGGCGCAGCGCCTTAGAGTGCGAGGTGGGGGCCGCGATGAACAACCGTTTGTTTGGGGTTCAGTGATCCGCAGCTGGCCCCCACTGTATACCGCGGCTCAGCGGGGCCGCACCGCCAGATGCGCCCACCGGGTCCGCGTTCGGCAGGAGACAGATGGGCTTGAGTACAGGGGTGCTTTTGACAATACACGGCTTTTACCGTAGCGGTGGACAGACAGGTACTTACATGTATACTCCAGATGCTTCGTGGCCTTCCCCCTCCATTGGAGGGTTGGCTGGAGAGGATCCCAATACGGAAAAGCACTAGCGGCGGGGCGTTGCGAAACCTTTAGGTTGAGTACCGTGGGGTTTCAGTCGGTAAAAGTCCGACATAACCTCGTCGTTCCTCCGGGCGACTCGGATCGTGCATCGTGTGGCGGGACCACACGATTTCAAATCTGGCCTCAACCAAAATCTTTGTGTCGCTAACATTGTGCGACAAACGCTCCGGTGATGGAACAAATCAATAAAAAACCAAGTGGGCTTCTGAGTGTTCCGTTCACCATGACGGTAACAGTCACTTGCCTCTGACTACGCCGTTTGGGATATAGTCGTGACGATCAGTTGTTTTATGGGTTGTCCTGGAATGGCGACCAGTCGATGCAAATTAACACAGAGCGTGCGACGACCGCCTGAGTCCTGGCGTTTCGGTTCCTACCCCCTGGGCAAGAACGAGGGCGCAAGGTTCATTTATGGACGACTTGGCAAAAATAGCCAGATTTCGGGCTGCGGCTAATGTTTGCTGCCCTAGCAGATTTAATGAATCCTGTCGATATCATTTATTTTATTACGAATCTTTCATGCTCTTCTCTATGATTACTATGATTAGGCACTGGTGCCTTTTTTGAGGAACAAAATTGTAATATAATTTTGATTGATAAAAGTGCTTCCATTAGTGGCATTTCAAAATGGTTGCCCTTTGAGAAAAACCTAAAAATGATAACTGACATAAAAAATTGCGTCGCAGTGTTTAGTATCGTATCCAAGTAATTCTTTTTTTTAATTTAGTAGTCATCTTTTGTTGGGTGGAACTAGGTGGAACTGTATATACTGATAAAATTGTTGCGGGCATGGCAACAATTTTATCAGTATATTATATACAGGTTTGCTACCCAGCCACAACCATAATCGTTTGTGCTGATTGATTGTTGTAAGAGATAATTTTCATTAATTTAACTCACCTACTTCGTGTAGTTTATCTGTTATGAATTATCAAATTCATCATGTAAAGTACACGTTAATAAGACATGTTATGTTTATCTTTTGTTGGAGATCTGGCACTTGGTATTAGTGAATTACCATCGTGATTACCCTATTTTTTAATTTATTTAAAGGCACAAGGCCTTTATCAGGATGACTTTTCATGACGTACTATACTCTCGATGTACTAGGTACAGGAGACGATATTTAGTGAGAATATAACTTAGTGATGCTGACTTCTTATTATCATGAACTAGGACACTATTATAATTAAAAAGTCACAAGTAATTGAGGAGATGGTTCTGATTATAACTATGACGTCCACCGAATACGTGGATACGTGCACACTACTTGCTTGTCAGCTCTCGATTATCTAATGGTCCAGAAACGCAAAGCTATCTTGCTATCTAGCAAAGACCAAATCACTCTTCTCAGTCTAACTGGACGATTCCTTCGATGTGCCCACACGGCCAACCTTGACGGCCGCACGTTCCGTTAAGCGGTAACTACTCCGGACTTGGCTGCCGGGGCTCACGCTAACCTAAACGAAACACAGGGAGTAATCTCTGCTTCACGCTGGTATTAGTTGGTCTAGCGGTTGTCGTACACACTGCTAGAGATTGAGACGGCTTCACCATCAGGAAGCTACTAGACTACTTGCAATTTCATTGACCGCCCTCTCGGCACCCTGCTCATCGTTTATCAATATTGTGTTATTAGTGGCTATGTCTTCTAGACCCTCGAAGGCTCTTGGAACGGCGCGCAACTGATGACTATCATAACAGGATCCCAAAACAGCACCGTAAGTTTTGTTCGAATGCTACCTTTAATGATAACTTTATGTTCATGTATATTGCCAAACTACAGCCTTGCGTCGATTGAAAATCTTCGATTGTTACTGGTCTGCCGTAATGATATTTTAAGATGTTTGATTTCAAAGTTCTATAATGCACTATGTTGTTACATAGATGTTAAAACAGTATACATACATAGTTAGACACAAACATGACCCTGCAAGGGCACAGCAAATACTTAAAATCTTTTTAATAGTTATTAAAAAGGATTATTAGCTCATAAGTATTTCTTATATTCGGTTTCATATCGGTATCGAAATACGCTTGAGAGGCGTTAAAAGACGTAGCGATCTTTGAGAACTCGTAATGATTTCGCACATACGTAAAAAACATTAACTCAGTGGGTGTATATCTAGAGTGATCTAGACTATATTGTTGAAAGCTACCAAAAGCTCATCTTAAGATCCGGTTGCAATTTGGTGCAGTTCAGTATTATGCACACACAAAACTGTTTCAAACTCAGAGCTGATATAGCTACTACCTTGATATGTTACTATTATTTTCGGAGCCTATTGGTGCTTTGTACACGGTTCATCTTAAGGCTTTTACAACAAAATCGGAATTAAAAGAAACTCGAAATTAACGTACTTTGTGAAAGCGTCTTTAAGCACAGAGGCGTATTCTTTTCCATTTGTCTTACCAATCAATTAACTTGTAATAATCTGAGTAAAAAGTATGCCAAGAGATGCTAACCATGAGAATTGAGTGCAATCTAACTTGCTGAACTCCAAAATACTTGTGTTCACCCGTCAATAAAGTAGTCAGCATACTAACGCAGCACATTCAGCAATGTATCTTTACGATGTCAAAGTTGCTGAAATCAAACGTGTAATTAGTTTCGCAGGTGTCAATACTTCAGCGCAACGAAATGTTATCATACCGCTATTTATTTTAAGGTGAATGCCTTGGTATAATATCTTTTTACTTTTTATTTATTTATTTACTAAACTTACCATAATCATGACAGGGTATCATTTCAGGGTATCATTCATCTTCAGGTGTTATTAATTATTAAACGATATAATAAAAATAGCGATGTTTGTGAATTCACTCAGAGTACAGCTGAACAGGTCCAACTTCCCAGTTATGCAGTTAAGAGTGCGGAGTGCGCGCGTCAAGGGTGCTTTTGATAGCAGGTTCGTTCTCCCGGCCGGCACTGCCAGCAATTTTGGCTGGCGTCTCCTCCTGACAAACCTGTCTGGTACAGTTAAACTAATCTGCCCAAGTGTATGGGCATTATAAACTTTTCCCCGAATAACCCTTAAAATGTACAACACAAGTGTCAGCTCCCTTCTCACTCGAAGTTCACTATAGCCAACCATTCCCGAAACCAACAAAGTTAGGTACATGAGCGGGTAAAATGGATAGACACTATAATATCTCTTAAATAAGTACCTGGTGAACTTATTTTGTACGCGCTCCAGCATGACACATAACACTTTATGATGATCAATTTTCTTATTACATTAGCATTACCAGAAACATAAAAAAAAAAAAAAAGTGTTGTGGAAATATCTTGTATTCTGAACCGAACTGAGAAATTGAGTTGTGCACATAATGTTTTCCCCACGGTTAAGCACACAGAGACACTGCGAACAGTACCAGTAATGTCAATCGAGATAATTTTATTCAAAAACAAATAAACATGGATAATCTCACCAGTTGCATTCGCTGGTACCTATAACTCTCCATAACTAGAGCACACACGTGAATCTCCTTCTTAGAAGATTGCAGTACCTACACCTGTGACCCGATTTTTATAACTGTGCACTTCGAGCTGTCAAAATCGTACGGTTGGCAGCATTGAATTTCATCTGCCCGCAAACTTCCTCACATGGAAGTAATAAGTACTAACGTACAACTGGAATGTGCACTGCTACTAAAAAACGGTCCTAGTGAGACAGTAGGTACGAGGTCAGTTTATCTCACTCTAATAAGGTGACCATAATGTATGAAAAGAAAAAATATTTTTCTTGTTATATCATTAGTTAAATTAAACTAACTTATAAATGCGATGGAGCGACCAGATTCGCATCACGCTTGAAACCACCTTGCGCGATGCCCTTCACTCTGCTTCGGACAGAGGCAGATGGTGACAAATAATTCGCGACAAGATACTCCATAAGGATGATCACCCTCTGCATTGAGACAGACGCGAGGAGGAGGATAAATGCGGAAGCGTTTGTTAGTTTTGATGAAAAGTGATTCAGGGATAGCTGGCCCTAAGTTTGAACCTAGGCAATTTTGGAAAAAAAATCGATGGCATTGGAATATTCACCTACATACACGAATGTATAAAATAACAGACTGGAAAAAAATAGCAAGATGATCATGTTCGCGGTTTCACTCGCGTAAGATTCCTTAGTAGGATCTACTGGGGACGCCAGAAAGTAGGTGGCGGTGAATAAAGAAGATAAATTAATATAATACTTTGTTTTATTATTACGCAGATCTTACAGAAACTAATATACCTATTTCTCAAAACAGGATTACACATTACTAAATAAGATCGTCTTGTGCAATTAATGGCGCATACCAACACGCTTTCCTAAACAAGCCATACACTTCAACTTTGCGTGATGAAATATTCGCAAGGTGAAATACAATGACACTAATTTTACTAGAAGAATTTCATGTGATTCTTCTTGCGCTGAACGCATGTTTAAAAAAAACATTACGTTTGGTTGAAAAATGTTGTACTATAAATACCAACATTTCTTCACTGATATGTTTAATATATCAAATAACCTGTCTAGCCATCGAATGTATTCCACAGTAGCTTCGCTGTTTTGGAAAATTGGGCTGCCACTTTGTCTCAAAAAGTCTAGGGAATCTGCTACAGATGCACTTATTATTTGGATCGCTAATTTGACATACATTTTTTTAACAAAAAACTTAATGTGGGCGTTACAAATCTAGTTCCCTAGTCGTTTTACCCTTTGTTTTCTTGCAAATTGTGTAATTGTTTAACAAAATATAGATCAATTTTTCCAACCTCGGAACCTTCTGTCTCAGCAAAAATATTTCTAGCCAATTTAATCATATGGGGTGGGACAAATATACAATGTATATAAGTGTCCTGCAACGGATGTTTGAAACTTGATACCATATTTGGAAGGTGAAAATTGCAACCTTAGATTTCAAATGTTTTACGATTTGTAATAGTATCTACCATCACATGTCAAAGATCGCACAGTAATATTTATGCCATGTAAGATTCTTAAGACAGTCAGAATTAATTGTGCTTGGACATTACTTGAAGTTTCATTGATAAAAAAATAGCCAATAGGGCATTTACCGATCTCCGTGAGACATGACCATACCAACGAAGGCGGCCCTCCTGCAGCTTGTCTGCGATGTCACGAACACGAAGGCTGCCGCGGATGTGGGGGTTCCGCACGCGATCTTTGCGTGATACTCCACACATCCACAGCACCATCTTCATATCCGTGACGCGCAGCTCCAGCTTTGCCCCTTCAGCTTGATCGGCATTTTGCGGTCACAAATGACACCATTCACCTCACGTCATTTGGCTCAAGTCACAGAAATTCGGACTCTGAAGTCGCTGTCGATGTCCCCGGACGCGCTAAACACAGATACCATGAGTTGCTATCCCGTTTATGGCGATCGTTGATCGTTGATGAAATGTTGGATTCTCTATGCTAAACAGTAACCTCTTATCAGCAACCACTGCTCAACAGCACAATAAAAGCCTCCCCCTCTCTTCAATGAGCCGATGGGTCGTGCTTCTTTGCTCATGCAAATTAAAACAAAAACCTACCACCGAACTTTACGTCGGAAATTAATAAAAATCTTACTTTTTTGTGACTGACAGTTTTGTGACCTGACAAGCCCTTTTGAGTTTGAAAACCATAAGGTTTCTCAACATTTTAAAGATTCCAATGAAAGGGAAAAAAATAATTTATTGTGACCCTAATTGTGCCATATCAAGAATATGTGTACCTAATTTTCATAAAATTCTATCTGAACTATTGCAAAAAGAAATATTGCAACCAGCAAATGTTTCATTTCCGCAGCCCATAACACAACATCTTTTCACCATTTTGCTAGAAAACACCTAAATTACCAAATATTTCAGCCGCCGCATGCGTTCTTGAAGAAGGAAGACGCCATGTCGCCATTACAGTATTGTTGCCACTATAAAACTCTGAATTCTATCATTATATTTTGACATAACAGACGAAGGTGTAAAAGCCAAATTTAAATACATTTTCATGCATAATAAATTAATCTAACGTTGTTGTCTAAAAACAAAGCGGTAATTTTGCTTTATTTTAATTCAGTAACGAACGAACTATTTAATCTACTAAACATGTTATTAACTAGCACTGGCAATGTTAAGGAAAGGGACACCCTCACCTTGTATCCGCTATCTCCGTTGGCCCGCTGACCTTATCATTTGAAATATAAACCTTCTCTCCTAGACCATAAAGTGTATTTTTGTATACGCAGTTATACAGATTGCACTTTCCTGTTGTACGTAAGTACTCATTACTTCCATGCTTTCTCACTACTCCGCTGACACGCTGGCAGGGATACCACAATTATGACGAGAACTTAAAAATCTAGTCTCAGGTGATGGGCGATAATCTCCTCAGGTTTATTTGGCTCTTCGCAATCCACTTCTGATAAAGGCACAGGGCCTTCTTTAGAATGGCTTTTCATGACGTACTACACGCTCGATGTACTAGGTGGCGTGAGTTAGCGGGCGAGGAGACGATATTTAATGAAAACATGAATATATGACATTGATGACTTCTTATAATCATGAACTAGGACACTATTATGCCCTGTTCACATTATTCCAGTCCAGCGCTCCGTTAATGTGGACATTCCACTGTGAACATCACCGGGTCACATAATTCCAGTGGTATTCCAGCGCTCCAGTGGTTATCCGTCCCGACTTGAAAAAAAGTGGACATAGGAGCAAAGTGCAAAATTCCGTCTGAAAAAAATGCCAATCGATAGATAATAAATTAATAACTTTCTTGACAATAATTTAATAGGGTCAAAACTACATGAAATCTCTTTTCTGATTTTTTTATTTTAAAGGCAAGGAATTCCACAGACGAATTGAGCGAACAACAAAGGATTGAGAATAATAGCTAGAAGAGTGCGGAGGGACTGTCAGGTGGAGTTTCTGGCAAGACCGCATGCCTTCACTTTTGGTAGGCTGCATGAATTGAAACAGCGTCTTAAGGTAAGGAGGCGAACGGGGATTAAACAAAGTAGTAAACAATAGGGCCATAATATGAAGGTCACGGCGATGTCGTATGGTGAGCCAGTTTAACTGAGCGCAGAATTGAGAAACGTGATCCAAGAATTGGCAGCAGCAAGGCCTGCACAAGTGCAATTTTGGTGGGTATAGGTAAGAAGTGGCGGAGTCTACTGAGAGAACTTGCTGATGCGAACATTCTCCTGCCCACATCGCCAATCTGTTTCTCCCAGCTCAGCGAACTGTCAAGAAAGACACACACAAGTTTTTCACTATACTGCTATAGGAGATCTGAATCCCATCAAACATAATAGGCGGCATCGACTCCCATTAGATCCTCGATATCAACCACGAGCTGCCAATGACAATAACTTGTATTTAGTTCGGGTTCACCTTAAGACCGAAGGCCATGCTCCAGTCCAGAATACGTGCCAGCTCAGCATTAATAGTTCCGACTATACCAGGAAGGTTTTCAAGGCTACCCTGCGAATATATTTGGAGATCATCTGCATAAAGGTGGTGAGAAGAAGAGAGATTATGAGTAATAGAATTTATGAAAACAGAAAAAAGAAGAGGAGACAGGACACCACCTACTACTATATTTGACGACACGATTGGCGTAGTGCGCTGTAGCACGGTTTCTAGCCTTTAATTCCGTAGTGTTCCGGGTTCGATCCCCGGTCAGGTCAATTCAGGAAATGATCTTTTCTAAATTGGCCTCGGTCTGGGTGTGCTGGGAGACGCTCCTGGCTTAATTCCTTGTCTTGTACCTCGTAACACAGGGATATATATCCTTACTTCGAGACCATGACAAGAGGTGTGTTGTCTGGCGCATATTTATATAAAAAAAAATATAAAAATAAAAAAAACCAAACAATATAACAACTTAACAATCTAACAATCAAACAATATAACAACTTAACAATCACAACAAAAACCATTTAAGAAATAATTTCACTTTGGCTGAAAACTGCGCGATCACTAGCGCGTCCCGAAATGAAATGTCTTTGTTATTATATTATATATTATTAAACAATCATGTCAAGCAAACCACGAGTACTTACAAGAACAGACCTTACTCTCGCGATAAAAGGTTTGCAATCCCTTGGACGCCGGGTATTTCACCTGTGCGACCGTGACGCAATCTAGCAAAGCCTGAATCAGTCTTAATCAGTCTACGATTCCTTCGATGCGCCCACAAATCCATAAAAAGTTGGATATATATATTTTACTACAAGCTGCATAGCTCGAATGGAATTGGGCTGCTGGGCACGTGTGCAGAATGCTGGACCATTTGTGTAGATTTCATACTGGCAAAAGAGTCAAAGTTTAAATTAATAATGTTGTTTACTTTTATTTATTTATTTTACACTGCACATGTACACTTAACAAAGTAGTAACTTAATCGTAACTTAGAGCGATACATGTACCCTGAAAGGGTGTTGCAATCGTATTCGTATGTTATACAATGCGATTGTATGCTGTATTAATTTTAAAAACATATATTTTTAAGTTTGAAACAGTGAAATCAACAAAATTAAAAATTAAAGAAAAATATTCTAAAATACATAGATCAGATTAGATTAGATTGGATTTATTATCTAATAATACAAAATTACAATATATATTCCGTTCGATGTCACATATCACAATTTGCATTATGATCGTCAAAACTATTATACAAAATAACAATTACTACAATAAAGAGAATGTCAAAACTAAAACAAAAATACAATATAATATAAACAATTAAATACAAAATAAATTCACACGTCAATAAGAAATAATACAATTCAGTCAAAATAACAATAAAATAGTTTTTAAGTCATCCAAAGTTATAATTCAAATATCCTTCAACACAATAAAAATATTTTTCTAAGAAAAAGGTTTCCGTACAAAGTTACATAGAAAACAATAACAATTTACAATAATTTTTCATGCTTATCACAAGTTATACTTTTTCTATTACTAACTGCTATAATAATTATACGTACCTACATGAACAGTGTTTTTAACACCAACAGTATTTACCTGAGTAATAATCACATACATTACGAGTATTTACATTTATTTTCTCACATACATTCTTTACCTGAATATTAACTTTTTTGTATTAAGTATGCTTTTAATTTATTTTTGAAGATTTTTTCTCAGGGTTCATTCTTTCTATCGTTAGGGATTTTATTGTAAATTACAACTGCTCTGTAGTATGGGCCTTGCTTATAAATTTTTAATTTGGGTTCCGGTAGTGCTAATTGGTCTAATGTTTTTGGTAAACTCAAAGTATGTGGGATGTTTCCGTACAAAGATGGCTATTTCTAATCTGTATGTAGATGTTCAAGTCAGTATTCTTTCATTAATAAAATGGGGTCTGCAACTACCCATTTGGTCAATGTTAGCTATTACACGTATACACTTCTTTTGCATGATGAGAAGGTCTTGCGCATATGTGCTATACCCCAGAGAAGGACACTGTAGCGGAGCCACGATTACGCGTATGTATAATAAGCTGTCAGAGCACACTGTGTCTTTATAAGGTTAAATGCGTATATGGACTGAGACAATTTTGTTTTGATATTAGAGATATATTTTTTCCAATTTATATGCGAGACAATGGTTATAGTAAGTTCTTTCTTGACAACAGTTAGGTCTATTGGTAGCTTTTGGTGTGGTCTAAATTGAATTAATTTTGTTTTTCCATATTAGTTTGCAAATTGTGTTCGCTATGCCGTTTTTTTATAGAATGAAAAATCGTCTTAATTTTTAAGTTATTGTTACTATTGTTGGGACATTCGAATAATAAAGATACGTTGTCTGCGAATAAGATGCTATTGGTTTACTAACATAAGCTAGGCTATTGCAGTTTTAAAATATAACGATCAATAGTTGAAACTAAACATAGATAAAATAACTGTTTACTACCTTTTAATTTAATAGCATCAGTAGAGTTTTCCCATAAAGAAGTTTAGTAAGGCCAGCTGCTTCCAGTTCTTAGTCCGAAGATCCCGTTTCTGAAACAAGAAATCATTATAGAGTTTACAAAAATAGAAGTTATCAAGGCATAAACTAAACTATTTAAAGAGTCATCGCACCCAGAACCAGAACAATCAGGAAAACCGCATTTTAATATTATCCTAAGGAATTCACCTATTAGAAATGTAACCCGGTATATCAGCTACTTTATCATACTATAAGAAATGCAGGAGATAGTTAATAGGACGCTGCTTTTGGCCTAAATTGTGTTTTTTTAAGAGTTGTCTACCTAATAAAGGAACAGATTTATTGTTCTGAAAGAGATGTATAGATTGTTGCATTCTTAAAAACCCCAACACCATTGAGTGTGTACCCGTATGGTGTGGCGTTTTTAACTTTCCCTAGCAAGCGAGTTTAAGATAAGTTACTTTCGAAGATAGTTTGTCATGATTGTATTTTTTTGATAGACTTTCACGTTTTACAAAAGAAGAACTATGTCGGTCTTAAAATACTTACCCGTTTTTGTTAAATACTCCATTGCCCATTGACAACGTAGCTCCAGTGCATTGATTGTTTTCAGCCTGTCGGAGATCGTTGCAACGTCTTCCCACGAAATGGTTGGCTTGCCTGACACTAGACGCGAATAGACCGTGAGCACGGCTGTGCGAGCAGCTGGTGTTAGAAATGCCACCTCTGCAGCCAGGTTGTGTGTGTCTGCCACCATTGGGGTAGAAGTCGGCGTCAGCACTTCGGTCCATAATGCCGAGAGCGCGGCCATCGGTGTGAATAGCCTCGACGTAGCGACCGGCATTACTCTGCAGACGATTGCCGTTTCCTCCCCACCGAGGACCAGCTGGATCCAAACCTGTTTACAATACCTAATTCAGTGCCATATACCTACAAAAACGTATTGTAATTACTTCGTATATTTTACTTCAAACCTATTCACTACGTTTAAAAATTAATTGTCTAAAATCTCTCCATAGTGAACATCTTTATCTGAGGCGGATATCAACTTGCTCTATGTTTAGAGTTACTCGTAAGTTTCTGTGAAATCTACCTTATCCGTTTCAAACAGCTTCAGGTAAGAAATTATGTGTAATGAAGTAATCATTGTACCAGTCACTCTTGAAGCTCGTCCACCAGCCCGGCGACCTGCGTTGCCAACGATGTGAGCGCCCAAACTGAAGCCAACCAAGTGCACGTTGTTCCAGTTGCCGCCAGCGTTGTTGATGAGCCACACCAGGAAGTCACCGAGATGTTGTCCCACACCCACGACGCCGTTCGATGCCGTAATAAAATTCTGGTTTGACAAACGATTCCAGTCGACGACTATGACGTTTACGTCCATAGCTGCGAGGAAGGCAGTTCTGATGGCGTTGTTCATTCCATTATTTCCATCTCCATTCCAGCCGTGCACGATGACCACTAAACCTCGGTTAGCGCGGTAGTTAGAGTTTCTCACGCTGTCAATGTTGTTGTGGGTGAGAACTTGTCTACTGTTCTGATTTTGTCTGCAACAGAAGTTTGTGAAATTTGGGAATATTCAAATAAAGACATTTGTAGGTATCCCTGTGGATGTCCAAGATTACATAAAATCTTGGACAGATTTTCATTTGTTTTTGAGCTCCTGTACTATGAAAGTAGGATTTAAATATTTAGCTTATAAAGCTTAGTATGCGTGGATGATGTTGTGGCAATAACTAGATATAAGACAAGATAAATATGTTTTTTGGCAGACACGAACAAATACAACAAGGTGTGATTAAAGTACTGTGCCGATGCTGGGCAGATGCCTCTATCATTAAAATACAGTCTTGGCTACAATTTCTGCAGTTCATGGGTTAGGACTTAATCACCATTCTGGCCAAATGGGTGATTAATGTGATTACCATATTCATATATCATGTTTCCCAAAATCAGATAGCTTGCTTTCCCGGGCTTCGCACTTCAAAATTGATAGTTACTAATTGCCACCTCACCCTTTTTATTTTATTAAAGAATTCAGAATGATTCATCAAGATGTGCTGTCATGGTAACTGGAGGAAACAAATCAAAAAAAGGATGCATCTGAGTAACGTGATTATGTTTGAGGTTATTTCGGCATTCTATTCTGATTCACCCTACCAAGGAGCCTTACTTTGAAAAAACCGTTCGTATTGGAGCAGGTGCATCAGTTTTTTTTACTAATGTAGCTACTGGAACTCTAAAGCATCCAAAAAATGCCGTCATAACTTTATATAGTGTTTTTTTACAAACCTCGTGAAAAGCCAGTACTGGTTGTTCGCGCCATTCCTAGCACCTGCCATCTCCTCGTTGACGGGCTCGTCGAGGTCTACCAGGTGCTCCTCGCCGTCGTCAGATGTCATCCAGATATAGCGGCTCTCACCCTCCACATAGTGGCTATTGTCCCTAGGGATTGCGGGTATGGAGCCGCAAACTGTAATATTTACAAACAGAATTTAAATAAAAAACAAACGGCGTTATTTTTTTTCAACTATGTGAAAGACAGTGGACTCGTGAATGTTAGTGCTTAGTGCTAGCAGTACACCCCGAAATTCAGTCAAAACCTGCAAATGGTGTTTAAGGGCAGAAATCGGAACGATTGATATTCAGGCCATACGAATCAATTTGACCCGTAGCACGGAAAATAGAAAAAAAAGGGGAGGAGTTATGACGTCATTTTTTTTTTAATGGAAAAAAACATTTTCGCTCTGAAACCTACCGTGTGTGGTATCTCATGAAAGGGCTTACTAAGCCGGTTCTAAAAATATATCGCATCATTACCTTTCAGTCACTTGTGTTAAATTAAAATAAAAAATTATGTTTTTTTTTTCAAGTCAAACACATTTTTAAAATTATCTTAATAAAAAGGTAAACCAATATAAACATGGTATAAAATATAAAAAACATATATCATGGTGAGGCCACCCGCTGCGGCAAGCACGTGAGTGTATACAAGCAACTAAAATGTACTGGTGTGATATATTTTTAGGATTGGCTCAGTAAGTCCTTCCATCAGATACAAAGATGAATGGTCAAAGGTAGTGTTTCAGTGTTTGTGTTTTTGTGAGAGTATGTAAATGTGTGTATTAATTTAGGGTCTGTTAATATCCAATATATTTAACGTAGGTCTAATTTAATGTTTTTATTTTTATTTCTGTATCTTTAATTATTGTTATTGGTGTACCGCCGTTTTAATTAAAGTAAAATAAATAAATAAATAAACCACACACGATAGGTTTCAGAGCATGAAATAATTTGTCCTATACAAAAAAAAGAAGACGCCGTACCTAACTAACTCTCCTTTTTTTAATTTTTTACCGTGCTACGGGTTAATTTAAGCAGTATGGCCTCGATATCAATCGTTCCGATTTTCATGCCTTTAAACACCATTTTATTTTATTTTATTTATTTGGCTTACTAAAAGTCATCTTAAACATTTAAAGCAACAAATACATTTAAAGTTCCTATGCTTGTATAGGACTACTTACTAGTAAGCACAGCATGCCGTTTGCAGGTTAATTTACCGCTAGCACTAGTTGTACTAGGCGAGTTTAAGAGTTTATTTGAAAATATGCGAGCATACTATCAGTGTTAGATGTGATCTTTTTGAGTTTTTATAAATATTATATAATTTTTTCAATACACTTGCTCATAAAGTGGCTTTAATAAAAAAAAAAAACTGACCCCAAACTAAGCAGAGCTCGTACAATGGGCGTCAGAGACTGATAAACATACTTAAATATTTCTAAATACATACTTAAATAGATAATAATACCCAGACACACAACAAACTCTAATGTTCGTCACACAAATGTTTGTCATGGGTGGGGATCGAACCCACGACCTCCGGTGCTAAAGGCAGGATCGCTGCCATTGCGCCAACAGGCCAGTCAATTTCACCGCAATTAGGCACATAATGACACCTGTAATCAAAGTGTGACTTTTTCATGGCTATTATTCACAATTGAGGGAGTTTTTATTTATTTTATTGGTTGAGTTGCTTTGTTCTTAAAAAAGCTTCGATACAAAAAAGATCGTGTTCAATAGTGTGTAATAATGCTTGCTCATTTCATGCGACTTAGTATTCAAATAGATAATTTTAACTTATTTATTAAACATACGTGTTCAATAAATAAAACTTTCATTCAAATATATTTTTTGTTTCTTCTGTAATAAAGAAAACTTGAAATTCCCCATTTTGTACGTGACTAAAACGCGATCCGCGAAAAGCCAAAAAAAAACCTTTTTCTTTTAGTCTATGGCCGATCGCTATTGTTAGATGCGCGTGCATAGGAAACCATATTAATTTTTCCCGCCATTGCGAAAAATTTTTCACAACTCGTGTTCATGATTTTTTAGTATCATTTTCTTCACAAGTGTGTTGAAAAACGTCGTATGATACACGTGTGTATTGATGATTACCGTCCTCGTCTCTCTTAAGACCGCGGTAATCACCAACATTATTAAATAAATAAATAAATAAATATTCCTGGACATTAATCCACACAGCGCCATCTAGCCCCAAAGTAAGCTAATTAAAGCTTGTGTTATGGGATACTAGACAACGGATAAACATACTTAAATACATTTTCTTTTGTAAATACATACTTATTATACATAGGAGACACCCAGACCAGTACAAACAGACATGTTCATGCACACAAATGTTTGTACTGTGCGGGGATCGAACCCGCGACTTCTGGTGTAGTAGCCAACTTCTTAACCATTACACCAAGTCGGGTCGTATTCACTTGTACCATATCTTAATGTACTATAATTACATACTATTTCCTATTCCAAATATTACGCTTTCGTTAATTTTTAACATCACCGCTTAGTTGTAGATTTTACCTCAAGTAAACTACGATAGTAAACTCTGCAGCAACTTGTATGCCAATTTTAGGTACATTCAAATTACTATTCACTAGAGGCACAGATTTCGCATGCGGCGCACAGCCTCTGACAGATAGCACACACCCGTCATTTTGAGCACGCACACAGACACAGTGAGTTTACAGGCAATACCAGTGAGCTTCAGTGAGTCGCATTGTCGTGAGTGTTTTTGTTTTGGTCGAACTTGGTACATTTTTTTACATGATGAATTTTGTTTTTGGCCGTTTCTGTCAAGTAGGTATAACGTACCTTATTACGTACTTCATTTTAAAATTTTAAAGCGAATATAGTAGTACTAAACCCTGGGCGTTTACGCAAGTTTAAGAAAAAGGCGCGAGCAGTCCTTCTGTAAACTCTTTGTATTGTGCTAGAGGCGCTGTAGGCCAGTAGAATGAAACAAACGAAACATTCAAATCGGATTCAAATCCTACAAAAGATTTTATTGTTTTAATGGCTTTATTTCTGGCCCAATATGACTATCCTAGGTTTTCCCCCTGTGGGAGTTGTGCATAAGTTGTGGGGGGCAAAAGTGTACCCAAAAATCAGTATTTTTGTGTTATTTTACGGTTATATCTCGTAAAGGACTGAAATTATCGATAAGTGTTTCAGTGATCAGGTTTATATTATTTAGACTATCTACTCATTCTCATGGTGATGCAAAAAACAGTCAACTACCAAACTTGTCTTTACTAATATTATAAAGATAGATTTGACTGTTTGTTTGTATTGAATAGGCTCCGAACATACTGGACTGATTTAAAAATTGTTTCACCAATATGATGCTACATTATCAGGGATTGACATTGGCTATTATTTTTTAACTCAAGATAGTCAAATTGGGCAACAAATGAAGCCATTAAAACAATAAAACCTTTTGTAGGATTTAAATCGGATTCCAAATCTAATCCCACTGGCCAACCGTTCTAAACTCCCATTCAAAAACTTGACAACATCGACTGTCATCGGCGGGTACTTAAATCTCAATCAATAAATAAATACACTATATTTTTAGCATTTGTCAATTTGATAAAAACATTAAGGGTGTGTCGCGTCGCACCATCTAACTTCACTTTGGTAGAAATGATTTTAGTACACGTACAACTGACGTGATACAAAATACGTAAACGTACAATTTCTGCTTCTTGACAAAAAGATTTAATACGATAAGCAATCCTTGAGAGAGATTATGAAGTGCTTAGTTTACGAGTAGGTACTTATAGTAGTGTATGATAAATACGGTGTAGTTGGTACTAACTTGCGACTACAGCAGTGAAGACCACCAACAGCTTCATTGTATTAAGTTCTGTAGTTAATAATCAATTACGTTAAGGTATTTATATGAATTTTATTGTTCCTATCACTTGGTGGTATTTTTAAGGATTATGTTGGATTAAAATCACATTAAATCAATCACCTTGTGTCTGGGAGTATTAAGTATAGTAATTTTTGTTTATCATCTTTGAAGGACGAGCGTACAATGCTAATGACAATTTGAAGTTTTTACACAGACGCATTGTTTATTTCTACACACTCACATTTAAAATTAAACTATTGAACACACGAATACATTGACAACTTGTGTGTATATGCAGAGTTATTGACAATTCGATACTTATTTACATATTTATTATATTATCTAACGATACTAAATGCAATAACACCAGCGATGCTTAATCTACAGAATGATTGATAATAACAGATAAAATACTGAGTGAATGAAGTAGTGTTTGATGTGAATTTGTCTTATTCTTATCGATATTTTTTATATAAAATATATTAAACTTTTGTGAAATTTAACTTTGATAAATGACTAATACTAATTATCTGATTTATTCCTACGAGTAAATTAAGTTTAGTTGTTCCAAGAGTTAACAGTAATTAGTTTAGCCAAAAATAAAACCCAAAATGTCGGGTTTTATTTTTGGCTAACCTAAGTACTGTACTGCCAACGCGCAACGGGGTGACTGCTCTTCCAACTGGGTACTTTCAGTGTAAGCCTAACGGTGGTTAGTGTTTTTTCATTCTGAAAGAAGAATGCCCATTTGTGATACAGGTTTGTCTGGCATCAAGATAAAGACTTTGTTAAAATTATTTTCCTTATTTTTTAAGCCATCGTACTTTTGGTTTTGAACCGGGCATTTTTTTTTAATCTTAAAAAGATATTAAATTGCATCACCGGATTTCATTTTGGTTGTTAAGAGATGTTGCCATTGTAAATAAGTATATAGATCGAGAACTACAATCGATATTTTTTCGGTAACAATAACAAATAAATTGTTATTTTTAATACTGATTTTTATTTTTGACCTTTGCTATATGGCGGCGATACACATGCCTGTAAAACGAAACAGTAGCATACATGCTTGTTAATGGAAGTAACTGACGCAATGGGGATACTGTTTTGGTTCGATTTGTGTAATTTTCTTTGTTTTGAGGTTAGTAAAACCTAAGCCTGGCTAAATGGCTGTCAAAACTTGCTACCTGAGATGTACCTAAATGTACCAGGATCACATGGACCCGTGGGAAGTGATGGCTACGTTATCGCATTTGAAGGCACCTAGCCAAAAAGTACCAGGGTTTCATAAGTCAACAGGAAGTCAGTCACAATTACGTATAATAATTAGAAAGAAAGAAAGAAAAATATTATAATTTCACTTAGATATTTTTCAGAAACGAGTTTTTTTACTGAATTAAAATTTAATACCGTTTGCGTATAAACTAGTAGTAACTAACTAGGCAGTGGGATAGTGCGTAACGCATTTTCACAATCGAAAAAAAAGGTAACATGAATTGAAAACGAACATAATTCAGTCTTACTACAAGACTGAATATGTTTGCTATCAATAACGCATCAATTTGTGAGCATATAGGTACCACTCAAATTATCTAGCTAAGTGAACTAAGGAGAGCCGACCTAAGTCGACCTCAAATTATTCGATTGATGACTAACTTTAATAACCTACTATCTTCATAAACAAATAGGTATTGTTTTTCAGTTATTGGTATTTTTTTAAAGTAAAGTTGTTTTTTCATGTTTTGTATTGTGATTCATTTGTGATTTTTCTATGATTTGCGAGCATATGTTTTGTAAGTGATTTTCTTATGTTTAGTGTGGTTAATGGTTGGTTTGGCAATTGGTCCATATGTGGTACGGTGATGATTAACGGATACTCTCAAGTATCACACCATCACTAAAAACTTCTTTGGAGCTATTTAGGACTTGACACATGTATTACAAGTGTGAAGTCCTAAACAGCTGTGTTTGCACAAGTGGATTACATATTTCTGCTGAGTTATGCCTATTTACTTTCGTCCTGAAGATGAAACTAGTTTTATTACTGGAAAAACACATTACAGGGGCGTTCACATCAACGTTTATATAGGAGCACCTTATGCTGCTGCCAATGGTATATGAACGCCTCTATACAAACAAATTAGTAGTACACCAACTACGTACAAGTTGTCATTTCCATAATCTGCTGATAACTAATACGGCGCTGCCTTTATGAAGGCTAGGATACTAACACGGAGTGATTTTCATATTTATAGGCTGTGATTTGAGACGCGATCACGCGGCATCGGTGAGCCGACCACGCCTTGACGTATATTTAGGCGGGTGATGTGATAGTGCCAAAATCATAGATGAAAGCTAGGGTAAGATGGGGGAATGGCGGTCAGCGGGCAATAGCGGTCACATCAAAATCTAATACTTCCATAAACATTCTGCTATCTCTACTAGTGTCGCCATCTAGTATGCGGCC